>JAYKKG010000023.1:0-247972 GCA_036507285.1 Trichosanthes cucumerina | reverse complement strand
GTAAAATTTCTAAAAAAATACTTAAAACACTTAGTTGTTGGGTTTTTGTCTAATTTCGTGTTTGTAAATTACTATTTGAAATTAATAAAGAGTTATTCATTTCATCATTTTGTCTCTTTATTTTATACAAACTTTGATCAATAAACTAAGTTCGGTCATTGATATATGAGAGAACTAGAACTTGCGGTGTGGTGGACACAGGGGAGGATCATTCGAGTTAATGACCGAGCGGTCTCTGATATGGATGGGGTTGGAGACCTAATCCTGGATATCATTGTGAATCGACCCGCTTTGTATTAAGATACAAACGAGGTGATCGACTCGTTCATGTGGTTGACATGCGAGTGGGGCATCTGTACAATGAGATTGTACAAGATGAGATCGTGAATTGGAGACCTCTAATGTAACAGATTGTGATGAGACTAATAACTTTGTAGATGACCATTAGTGACTCGACACGAATCACGTGTGTTCTGGACTCCGCATGCATGAGGGTGTCCTTTGACTAATGCGGGTGAGGTGGTCACGATTACTCGCCCAATATGCCGACCTTCTCAAGAGGCGAGGACCAAGTAGGGAGAGAGAACTTAACTCGCGAGATGTAATTCACTGCGTTCTGCCTTATGGAAACTAGATGGGTTATTCCCTTAGTCTTTGTCTCAAGGCTTGGACAGCGCCCATGCTCTCAGCGGGCCGAGAGGATTGTTATGTATGGTTGGACCATCATAACGTTGTTCATTAGAGGAAGCGGTGGGGACTTATGGAGCAAGAAGTAGACATAGGGTAAAATGGTAATTTGACCATGGTGTCTGAACAACGTGAAAGTCGACTCATGGGCATTGGTTATATCGGTGGACACGTAATATTACGCAGCGGCGGGAGTGCAGCTACGAGCTTTAGTAGGTGTTATCGTAGCTAATAAAGGTTGATTACAGGGTCAAGTTTGATAGGTTAATCTCGGATCATGGAGTTACGTCACTATAAGGCCATTAGGCTCCTCGGTTGGCTCAATCTAGGTTAAGAAGGTTCTTGTTTTGGTGTGAATTGAAGTGTTCAATTTCACTAAAGACATTTATGTCATTTATATGAGATATGAATGATATAATATATAGTTTAATGTGAATGAGATTCATAATAAACTATAGGTTAGCCTAATTATTGAATTAGGGCTAATTGGAGAAATTAGGTTGAGAGATATTAAATTGGATGTGATTCAATTTAATAAATCCTAATATTGCAAATGTGATTTGTGATATGAGATATGAGATATCTTATAATATGGTTATGCAAATATGATTTGCATAACCTATAGTTAATGGTAAAATGGTAAATAGGTGGAATTTCAACTCCACCTATGTCCATTATTTAAACCCTTTGCAAGAAGGAGAACTCACTCATTTGCTCATTTTTAGATTTTCACCAAAGAGAAGCAAATGTTCTCTCTCTCAACTTTTCTCCTCCCAATAAAACAAAAAGTTCCACCAACTTCCTTCTTCCAAAGAAGAACAGAAGCAAAGTGTTGTGTTAGTTCTTGATCGTGAGAAGGTTCGAGATCGTTGAGTTGAAAAATACGAAGAGTTCGTGGATCGTTGGAAGGAATTTTGAAGCACGTCTTCAACAAGTAAGTATTGTGTTTAACTTCTTTTTTCTTCCAATTTTATGCATGTTTAGCCTAGATCTAAGTGTTAGATTGATTTTAACAATTAATAGTTGTGCAGCAACACGCGACGATTCAATCGTCTTCCATTGCGATGGGAGTTTTATTCTCTTCAATTGTTATGAGCCATCGTTGGTTCGATGTTGTGAACTATTTTTCGTTAAAATTAGGTGGGTATCGCCTTAATTTATGAGATAAATTGTTGGTTTATGATGGATGTTTCGGTTTGGCACTTTAGAATAGATTTACAATTTTATGTTGATTTGATCAATGTAAAGGCCCGTTGTGTTGGGCATTTTGTTGTAAATTGAGTGCAAGTCAAGTCGTTAAATGGCGAGTTGGTGTGAAGAAATCGGAGCGGAAGCGGCGAGAATCGGCGAAGAACAACAAGAGAGTTTCTTCTGCGATTACATGGAAACAGCGTTGAGACACACATTCATCGCGTCTCAGCAGCTGCTTGTCTTGATCGAAGGCCTTCTGCGACGACATTACTGCATTGACGTGGAGCACGCGAGCGTGATCTTTGAGGCTGATGTTGCATTTACATCGTAGTGGGCGATTAGGTGGCGCGAAGTGGGAAAGTGGGCGTTTTTAACGTGTTTTCTTTATTTTATTATTTATAAAATGTAATTTTCTTTTATATTTGATTTATTTTATTAAATAATATTAATATAATTGTTATTTAATTAAATAAATGTCCTAAGTGTCAAAAGGTCCATTTTTCTATTTAATTTTTTATGCATGAGATGCATGATTTAATTAATTTCTATGTGCATAATGTATGTCATATAGATTTAAAATCACCTTAGGTTAAACATTTCATGCATCATTTATATTATAAGATTATAATATATAGTTTGCATGATAGATTATATTATAAGTGTTATAATATAATTAAATGCATGTTTTAATTTAATTAATAAAAGTGTTATATTTTTATATATACAAGTATGCTCATGCATTTATTTCATGTGATGAATTATTATGTTATAGTATATAGTTATTCATGAGATGAATGATCAAAGCAACTATCTTATAGAAGTAAATACAACTTAAGATTAATTAGTAGTTTTTAAAGTGTTTAGAACTTGAATAATTAGACTAGGAGTTTTCTAGTTCTAATAAAGGTGGGAATTAAGAAATCAAAATATAATCTTTGTTATTATGATGATTAGTAACTCTGTCTGAGGAAGGTTTTGTCTAGAAATTTGGGGTGTTTAAGTTGATGCTTGCAACACACTGCCTAAAAAGCAGGCACGAGGTGAATCCAAAGATTCTTAGTTATATTTTTACGTGGTGGCGTTAATTAAAAATTTGATTAATTTACTCACATAGACCTAAGGAATAATGTGATTATAAACTTAGGCTAAATATCATATAAAGTTATATTGGTAGACTTAGGTAAATTTTATGCCGGTTTATCTAGAGTCAATCCAGAACAATTATAAAGTCTTGAGTGGGAGGAAATATAGTGTATGAGATACATTTAATTTACGACCACAAATCTCAGATTAAGTCACTTGAAGTGAGATCCATACGCAACCTTACATAGCGCATGAGAATGGGAGCGTCCCCCGCCGGATGGTATTTGTAGTAGGTCAATATCAAGCGTGGATGGAGAAAAATTACTTATAGTGAGTGGGGAGTGGGACATGTGAAAACGGGACCCATGGTCTCTTCTTTTCGATTCACACCGTGAACACCCTTATGATCACTTTGCTAGTTTGGCTGGACGGACAATTTCCTTCCGGAGGGCCTTGATCATGGGAGTTGGAACATCGTGAATTCTCGAAAGGGATCTGATTTCCTTGTTAGTTTTCCTTCGTGGTTCACCCTTGGGGTGGCTATTGTTTGGGCGGATACTTGGAAACTTAAAAGATTGAGGTAACACTCCACGAGAATTCGTTAAGTGTTAATGAATTCGACCAAATAATAGTAATTGGAGGCCTAATGGAATAAGAGTTATTCTAGGATTAGAGTCTAGTCGAGAAAGTCTCGTCCCAGAAGGAGGAGTGTTCTACATTCACCCTTCGTTGGCGGTCATTCTAAACCTTTGAGGATATCATTACAATTTTTAAATGACACAGTGATCATAGGATTAAGTTTTGCTAAAGAAACTCCGATTGGTTTTCAAAAGTTTATGCAGAGACTAACACAAAAAATTTATTTGATTTTTCAGACTAAAAATATGTCTAAGCTCAATTATAGCTTTACTTACTTAAACAAACTAGTGGGAGATAACTTTGAAACATGAAAAAATAATATAAACACAATTATATTAGCGGCACACGAAGTTGGGTAACTTATTGAGAGTGTCCTCGGTTGCAGGATCGATTGCATCCGCGAAGTATTAAATGATGCACATCTGACGTCGATGGATCGAGGAGCGAATGAAAGGCCAAGGTCTATATCATTGCCGACTTATCTGAAGTTTTGACAAGAAGCATGAGTTGATGGTCACTTAAAGGAGAACATGGATTCGTTGTAAGACATGTTTGGACAGCGATCCTTTCAGTCGAGCCGCGATTCGCTCAAGCATGTCTTCAGCGAGCGGATGAAAGAAGGAATGAAGTGCATGGCAGTGAACATATTCTGAACATGATGACCCACTTTAATCTGGCGGAGAGATGAGCGGGGCTTGATTATAATGAGTCAAAGCGGTCAACTTTATTTTGGAGACTCTTTCGAAAAGTTTCCTTGGTTTAAGTAGCAATCTTTGTTATGAACAAAATTAGCTACACTCGTACCACCCTTACAGAGCGAGAGCTCTGAACTTCGGTCCCATATGAGGATCGAGACGGAATGCGAGGCAAATGTTTCCCTCTGAGGTCTTATCACGGAGGTTCGACCTGCGGGACAAAACACATTGCTCACTTCTCACGAAGGAAGAAGAAGATGAAGAGGGGAGTGACCAGGCTGGCACCCAAAAGGGCAAAAGGTCAAAAGGAAGGCTGAGAGAAAGAAAAGTGTTTCCCCCTATGATAGGGATGCCTTTGGAATGAGCGCCCCAAGTTCCTTGCGAGAGGAAGAATCGAGTAAATGTGATTTACTAGTAAGCTGAAACTTGCTTGAGTGAGTAGTGACTGCATGCGGATTTTAGATTCGGGCGCCACTAACCCACGTTTGTTCTTCTTTTCGAGGAATTGATTCAGGTGCATTGTGAGAGGTGAGGTGACTCTGCGGGTTGGATCGGAGAGATAGTCTGCTGCGTGATCGGTAAAGTAAAAAGCTCTATTTTGGCGAAATTACTTATTGTTGGACAATATGTATATAATCCCGAGGTTTACTACAAACCTTGTTTCTATTTCTGTCTTATTGAACATTGTATTTCAATTTCCTTTGATAATAATAAAGCGTTTATTTCTTTCAAAGGCAATTTGATTTGCTTTCAAACTTCACTTGAGTCTAATTTGTATGTTTTAAAGCCAAATTCGGTCAAAGCGTTTTCAACACTAAGTTATTTAAAAGCTGAGAAACACGAACTAAGAGAGTTAAGGTTTCTCAGAAAAGAAAATGTCCATCTTTGGCATCTAAGGTTAGGCCACATTAATCTCAATCAGTTGAGAGACTAGTAAAGTGGACTTAAGTCGGTTAGAAGAAAACTCTTTACTGGTATGTGAGTCATGTCTCGAAGGCAAAATGACCAAGCGTCCTTTTAGTGAAAAGGATATAGAGCCAAGGAGCCGCGAGCTTATACATTCGACATTTGTGGTCAGATGAGTGTTAAAGCCGAGGTGGTTATGAATACTTAGTTTCTTTCATTGATGAGTATTCGAGGTATGAGTATATTTACCTAATGCATAAAAGTGAAAACTCTTGAAAAGTTCAAGGAGTACAAGGCTGAGGTTGAGAACTTTGTTAGGTAAAACCATAAAAACACTTCATCCGGATCGAGGTAGAGAGTATATGGACATTTGAATTCTAGGACTATATGATAGAACCACGAATTACGTCCCAACTCTCGGCACAGGTATGCCACGAATGAGAATGGTGTATCGGAGAGGAGAAAGCGAACCTGTTGGACATGGTTTGGTGGATGATGAACTATGCTTTCGTCTCACTGATTCTTTTTGGGGTTCACGAAGTGAGGCTGCGGTGTATATTTTGAACAACGTCCCATCGAAGAGTGTTTGTGAAACACCTTTCGAACTCTGGAGATGGTCGTAAAAAGTAGTTTACACCATTTTAGAATTTGAGGATGCTCGACCCACGTGTTGGTGTCAAACAGAAGAAGTTGGAACTCAGTTCAAAATTGTGTGCCTATTAAGTAGGTTACCCAAAAGAGACCACGGAGGTGAGTGCATTTCTGATCCTATGGAAAATAGGGTGCTTGTGTCAACAAGCGCCACTTTCTTTGAAAAAAACCATATCGAGGATCATTTTCCTAGAAGCAAAATCGTGTTGAGCAGGAATGGGCCGATACATAAGCAAGGGTTCTTGATGGGTCTGATCGTCGTCGACAAGTATTGTTGATCCTACTACGTCAAGTCAAGTCAGTTCCCAAGAGTTGGGAATGCCTCGGCGTAGTGGGAGGACTATGAAGCGACTTGAGCGTTACATGGGTTTATTTGCTGAAACCAAGTTGTTAGTCTGATGATGATGCGAGGATCCATTGACCTATGATCGGGCATGAATGGCGTTGACAGGGCGAATGAATTAAAGCTATGAACCGAGGAAATGGAGTCGTTGTACTTCAGTGCATGCAGGGAGCTTGTGGATCAACTTTGATGGGGTAAAACCTATAGGTTGTAAATGGATCTACAAGCGTAAGCGTGGCGTGGATGGGAAGGTGCGGACCTTTAAAAAGCACGACTAGTGGCAAAGGTCTTACCCAAGTCCGAAGGGGTTGACTATGAGAAACCTTTTACTGTTGCTATGGTAAAGTCGATCGAGGATCCTTACGGCCATTGCCGCGTATTATGACTACGAGGTATGGCGGATAGATGTCAAAGCCCAGCCTTTACGAATGGCAACCTTGGCGAAACCATCTACATGGACCATTGAGGGTTCATTGCCCAAGCCAAGAGCAAAGGTTTGCGGCTTCATAGGTATATTTATGAACTAAAACAAGTCTAGAGGTCTTGGAATATAAGGTTTGATGAGGCAATCAAATCTTATGGTTTTGATCGAGAATGTTGATGAACCTTGTGTTTACAAGAAAATGGGTTGGCAAAAAGCTATTGCATTTACGATATTATCGTGGATGTTATTATTCTCATTGGGAATGAGGTAGAATTTCTTCTGACATAAAGAATGGCTAGCTTTGCGATTCCAAATGAAAGATTTGGGAGAAGCTTAGTATGTTCTAGGTATCCGGATAGTCAGAAACCGAGGAAGAGCAGAACACTAGCCATGTCTCAAGCGTCTTATGTTGACAAGATGTTGTCTAGATATAAGATCTGAGAACTCCAAGAAGGGCATCTTGCCTTTAAGGCACGGGGTTCACATGTCTAGGATCGGTGTCCTAAGACTCCTCAAGAGGTTGAGGATATGAGACTGATCCCACTATGCTTCGGTGTAGGGATCTGATGTATGCCATCTTTGTGTACTAGGCGGAGCATACATTATGCAGTATGAATTGTCGATGAGGTATCAATCCAATCGAGATTAGATCAACTGGGCGATCGTAAAGGCAATCCTCGAAGTATCGTAGGGAGAGCGAGCAACTATAGCTTAGTGTATGGCGGTGGGGATTTGATCCTTACGGGATACAAAGATTCTAATTTTACGGCCCCGATAAGGATTCTAGGAAATCCACTTGAGTCAATCTTCATTCTAAATGGAGGACACGTGGTATGGCGAAGCATCAAGCGAGGATGCATCGTTGATTCCACTATGGGCGAGAGTGCGTTGCGGCTTGTGAAGGCTGCAAAAGGAAGGCTATTTAGCTAAGAAAGTTCATGTGGATTTAGAATTTGTTCCAAATATGAACTTGCCGATCCTGTTGTTTTGTGAAAATAGTGGTGCGATAGCCAACTCGAGGAGACTTCGGAGCCATGAGAGAGACAAACACATTGGCGAAGTATCATCTCATATGGGAGGTGTGCACAGCGGAGCGTGGCGATCCACGCGGATAGCGTCGAGCACAAGCGTGGGTGATCCATTTACAAAGCCCCTCACGGCTAAGGTGTTTGAGGTCAGCTTAGAGTTTAGGTCTTGAGTACTTCTGACGGGTCACTTAGAGTCTAGGTCTTGAGTACTTCAAGGAAGAAAAATGGAAGATGTGTAGCGGGTATTCAATGCCACTAGTTTATTGTATTACTTCATTGTAATTCATGTACATTTGAAATATATTTCCTCCACTAGCTTAGTCAAGTGAGAGTTATTCATTTCATCATTTTGTATCGCGCATTTTATACAAACATTGACCAATAAACTAAGCTCGGGGTCATTGAATATATGAGAGAACTAGAACTTGCGGTGTGTAGTGGACACGGGGGAGGATCACGTTCGAGTTAATGACACGAGCGGTCTATAGTATATGGATGGGGTTGGAGACCTAATCCTGGATACCTTGTGGATATGACCGCTTTGTATTAAGATACAAGCGAGGTGATCGACTTCGTTCATGTGGTTGACATCACGAGTGGGGGCATCTGTACAATGAGATTGTACAAGACACGTGAAGTGAATTATTAGACCTCTTTGATGTAACACCGTTGTGAGTCTAATAACCGTAGATGACCATTAGTGACTCGACCTAAATTACGAGCATTTTATGGACTCTTGTATGCGAAGTGCATCCTTTGACTAAATGCGGGTGAGGGTGGTCACGATTATTAAGCCCAATATGCCTACTACTCGGGGTTGGACCATCATAACATTGTTGTTCATTAGAGAAGCGGTGAGAACTTAAGGAACAAGAAGTAAACATAGGGAAAAGCGGTAATTTGACCCGGCGGTGTCTATGAACAACCCGTGAAGGGTCGACTCATGAGCATTGGTTATATCGGTGGACACATAATATCTGGGTAGCGGGAGTGCAACTACGGGCTTTAGTGGAGTGTTACCATAGCTAATGAAGGTTGATTAACCGGTCAAAAGAGTTTGATAGGTTAATCTCGGATCATTGGAGTTCGTCACTATAAGGCCATTAGGTTCCTCGGTTGGCTCAATCACAGGTTAAAAAGAAGGGTTCTTTTTTTGGTGTGAATTGAAGTGTTCAATTTCACTAAAGGGCATTTATGTCATTCATATGAGATATGAATGATATAATATATAGTTTAATGTGAATGAGATTCATAATAAACTATAGGTTAGCCTAATTGTTGAATTAAGGCTAATTGGAGAAATTAGGTTGAGAGATATTAAATTGGATGTGATTCAATTTAATAAATCCTAATATTGCAAATGTGATTTGTGATATGAGATATCTTATAATATATGGTTATGCAAATATGATTTGCATAACCTATAAACTAATATTAAAATGGTAAATAGGTGGAGATTTCAACTCCACCTATGTCAATATTTAAACCACTTTGCAGAAGGAGAACTCACTTATTTGCTCATTTTTGATTTTCACAAAAAGAAGCAAAAGTTCTCTCTCAACTTTTCTCCTCCCAATACCAAAGCGAAAGAAGTTCCACCAACTTCCTTCTTCCAAAGAAGAACAACAGGAAGTCGAAGGGTTGTGTTAGTTCTTGATCGTGAGAAGGGTTGAGATCGTTGAGTTAGAGAAAACACGAAAAGTTCATGGATCGTTGGAAGGAATTTTGAAGCACGTCTTCAACAAGTAAGTATTGTGTTTAACACACTTTTTCTTCCAATTTTATGCATGTTTAGCCTAGATCTAAGTGTTAGATTGATTTTAACAATTAATAGTTGCCGCAACAACACATTGCGCGATTCAATGCGTCTTCCATTTGCGTTGGAGTTTCCTTCCCTTTATTAGTGGGAGGAAATAGATGTATATGATACATCAAGTTTTCCACTTACATATCTCCGAGAAAATTCACCCGTGAGATCCATACTTGCCTCGTGGCGCAAGCGGCAGAGTGCCCCTCTTCGGATGGTGTTTGTATGGATCAATATCAAAGTGAATGGGTGGGTACTTATAGTGAGTGGGAGTAGGAGCTGTGAAAACAAAACCCATGGTCTCTTTTATCGGTTCACATGGTGAGATTACTATGATCAACTTTGCTAGTTTGGCTGAACCGGACAATCGCTTTGGAGGGCTTTGATCATAGGGATCGGAGTTCTGATGAACACACGAAAGGATAATGATTACCTTAGTTTATTTTCAACCTAGTCATGCCTTGGCGAATTTTGTTGGATTGGGACTCTGGAATCCAAGATGAGGGTTACACTCACGGGATACATTAGTTGTAATAGTATCTAGGCCAGAAGAATGGTAACTAAAGCCTATAGGAATAAGACTTATTCTATCATTAGGTTTTGGTCAAGAATGTCTTGATTCGGAGGAGAAGTGTTTATGATTACCCTTGATTGTCATACATTCTAAACCTTTGAAGTATCATTGTCAATTATTAATGACTTTGGAATCATTAGATAATTAGGTAAAAATGATTGGATTAATTAAAGGTTTAGCGAGAAACTAATACAAGTATTTTGTATTTCAACAATATGAATAGCTCAATCCTTTCCTTATTAGCTCTTGAGAAATTACTTAGGAAAAATATGATGACTTGGAAAAACAATCTTAATATCATCTTGGTTGCGGACGATCTAAAGTTTGTGCTTCTTGAGAGTGTCCTCGGTGCCAAGCTCGAATGTGTCACGAAATATTCATGATGCATCACGATAGATGGATCAAGGCCAATGACAAGGCCAAAGTCTACATCTTGGCAAGTATGTCCGGACATACTAGCCAAAAAGCGAGGAGCATGATGACCGCCAAGGAAATCATGGATTACGTTGCGAGGGCATGTTCGAACAACGATGCATTGGGTTAGGCACAATGCCCTCAAGTACATCTTCAACATTGGAATGGCGGAGGGATCATACATTGGGATCATGTTCTCGATATGATGGTTCACTTCTACGGCGGAGTCGAATGGTGTTTCTATCGACGAATCGAGCGAGTCAACTTTATATTAGAAACTCTACCAAAGAGTTTTCTCTGATTCGAAATAACGTTGTTATGAATAAACTTACTTTTAACCTTACCTCTCTTACTGAATGAACTCCAAACCTTTCAATCTCAGATGAAAATCAAGGGATCGAAAGGTGAGGCAAATGTTGCCCGGTAGGAGTAATCACGGAGGTTCAACGTGCGGAACAAAATAAGTGGCTTCATCTTCCTTAAATGCTGAAGGCAAGAAGAAGAAAATGAAAAGGTTGGTAAGGAAGCGGTGACAAAGGCTGCCTTGGAAGGGCAAGAAGGTCAAGAAGTTGCGGACAAAGGAAAGTGTTTCCCTTTTCTGATGAAAACAAGCATTGGAAACGGGCTATCAGAAGTACATTGTAGAAAAGAAGAAAGAAGGTAAATATGATTTACTTTGCTTAGAAGCTTGTTTAGTGAATGGTGATAGTGCACTGGATATTTGATTCGGGAGCCACTTAATCATGTATGTTCTTCTTTTAGGAATTAGTTCTGGCGGCGACTACAAGAAGGAGATAACACCCCATGTTGGAAATGGAAAAGTTGTCTCGGCTATAGCGGTGGACACCATGAAACTCTTGTTTGGCAAGAAACATATGTTGTTGAACAATGTCTTTGGTGATACCAGGGTTTACTAGAAACCTAATTTCAATTTCTTGCATAGTAGAACAATGTATTTCAATATCTTTTTCTTCTAATAATGTGTTTATTTTTAAGAATGGTATTGAAATATGTGTAGCTTCATTAGAAAATGGGTTGTATGTTTTAAGACCTAATTCGGTCAAAATTGTTTTGAACAACTGAATTATTTAAAACTACAAACACACAAACTAAGCGTAAAATTTCTCCTAAAGAAAATGCTCAACTTTGGCACCTTGAGTTAGGTCACATTAACCTCAATAAGATTGAGAAATTTGTAAAAATTGGACTTCTAAATGAGTTAGAAAAAAATGCCTTACAGTATGTGAGTCTGCTTAGAGGAAAAAATGACTAAAAGATCTTTTAGTGGAAAAGGTTATAGAGCCAAAAAGAACTTTTTGAGCTTATACATTCTGACCTTTGTGAGTCCAGATGAATGTTAAAGCGAGAGGGAGGTTATGAATATTTCATCTCTTTTATAGATGATTATTCAAGATTTGGGCATATTTACCTAATGCATCATAAATCTGAAGCACTTGAAAAGTTCAAGGAATTCAAGTGAAGTTGAGAATCAATTAGGTAAAACAATTAAAACACTTAGCCGGATCGAGGTGGAGAGTATATGAATTTAAAATTCCAAGGCTATATGATAGAACATGGAATTACATCCCAACTCTACGGCACACAGTGCGCTTGACAAAGCGGTGTATCGAGAAAGGAGAAATAGAACCATGTTGGACATGGTTCGATCAATGATAAAGCTATACTCATCTCTACTAACTCGTTCGGGGATACCCGATGAAGAAGCTATCGTATACATTTTGAACAATGTTCCATCAAAAAGTGTTTTAGAAACACCATTTGAACTCTAGAAAGGGCGTAAAGGTAGTTTCGTCATTTGAAATTGAGGGATTTCGGCACATGTACTATAGTGACAAATCCAAGAAATTGGAATCACGTTCAAAATTGTGCCTTTTTGTAGGGTACCCAAAAGAAATGAGAGGTAGGTTATTCTATGATCCTAAGGAAGATAGAGGTACTTGTGTAGAGCAAATGGCACTTTCTTAGAGGAGGATCACATCGGGGATCACCAACCAAGAAGTAAAGTTGTGTTAAGTGAATTAGGCGAAATAACAACAAAAGTTGTTGATAGTACATCAACAAGAGTTGTTGATACAAATTTGTCAAGTCCACCTCAAGAGTTGAGAGTGTCTCGGCGTGAGTGGGAGAGTTTTAACACAACTTTGATCGTTACATGGGTTTACTTGAAACCAAAGCTTGTCATATCAAATGATGATTGCGAGGATCCATTAACTTATAACCAAGCAATGGTTGATAAAGACAAAAACAAATGGGTCATAGCCATGAACCAGAAATGGAGTCTATGGACTTCAGTGCATTTGGGATCTTGTAGATAAACTGATGGGGAAAAACCTATAGGTTGTAAGTGGATCTACAAGAGAAAGCGTGGTGTAGATGGAAAAGTGCAAACTTTTAAGGCTAGACTAGTAGCCATTGTCGTATTCTACTTGAGGAAACCTTTTCATGGGTGGACTATGAGGAAACTTTTTCACCCTTTGCTATGGTAAAGTCTATCAGTATTCTACTTGTCATTGCCACATATTATGACTATGAGTATGGCAGGATGGATGTCAAGACAACATTCTTAAATGGGAATTTTAGTGAAAACAACTACATGGACCAACCCAAAGGGTTCATACAACCAGGACTAGAGTAAAAAGTTTGCAAGCTTACAAGGTCCATCTATGGTTGAAACAAGATTCTAGTTCTGGAATATAAGATTTGATGAGGCAGTCAAATCTTATGGCTTTGATCAAAATAATGATAAACCTTGTGTCTACAAGAAAATCATTAATAGTTTTATCGCTTTCCTAGTCTTATATGAAGATGATATCTTACTCATTGGGAATGATATAGGTTATCTTCTTGACATTAAAAAGCGGCTAGCTCACATGATTCCAAATGAAAGATTTGAGAGAGGCGGTTTGTTCTTGGAATCAGTTATCAGAAATTGAAGAACAAAACTCTAGCATTGTCTCGAAACATCTTACATCGACAAAGTGTTGTCAAGATTTAAGATGCAAGATTCCAAGAAAGGTGTTGGGATTTGTGCCCTAAAACTCGTAGTTTGTAATTATGTTCTAATTAATGTAATAATGTGTCATTATTTCAATAAAAGTGTTATTGTTAGTTATCTACGAGTTTGCCTTTATTTAAAACCTAAATCAATAAACTAAACATCCAAGGTTGTTAAATGAATCTTTAAGCCCAATGTAATGTACATAAAAAGGATCTCGGTTTGAGATCTGACCTAAAGGGTCTATAGTTAGGGGATAAGGTTTGGGTACCTTACTGGTTAAACTATGGATGTGGCCCACTTTATATTTGATACAAACACTATGATCCTAACGTGTTCGTATAGATGACATGTGAGTGGGGATATCCTATGTAATGAGATTACATAAGAGCCCAGAGCGCGAAATAGTAACCTCTGCAGGCGTAACTCTGTTGACTAGTTGGGTTTCTATTTCACTAGGATGACCTAGGCAATTTGATCTCAATCTGAGCGGAGTTCACGAACTCTGTTTACGCGAGGGGATTGTCCTTTGACTAGTATGGGTGGGTGAGTGGCGGTTCACAGGCTCAATATACCTACCTTCTTGGGGACAAGGCCAGAGGTGGCGGTGGGAACTTAACTTAGCAAGATGGAATTCACTCCTTCCCACCTACTAGGGTAAGTAGAGGAATGTTCCCTTAAGTGGTGTCTCAGGGACTTGAACAAAGGGCCAACCCTCTCATTGGCGAAAGGGACTCTGTTTGTTGGTAGGACCACAAACAAATTGTTCATTAGAGAACAGCTTTGGTACTTAAGGTACAAGATGTACCCGAGGATAAAGCGGTAATTTGACCCGGTGGTGTTCACGAACATTCGTGAAGGATTGACTTCTTTGTTATTGATCAATATCCATGGACACAGAAATATATGCGGTGAGAAGAAGTGCGGTTGTGGGACTTTAGTGGAGTGTTCCTCTGATTAACGAATGTTGATTGGGAGGTTAATGAGATTAGCAAGACAATCTCGTATCGATTAGAGCTTACGATCACAGTAGGTCCATTAGGTCCACCTTCTAGCTAAGTAAAGGGTTCTTAGATCATTTAAATTTGAAATGTTCAAATTCATTGAGAATAAACTTAATGTATATTGATACAATATAATATATAATTTTGGAACTATATATTATAAATTTAATATGAATATGATTCATATTAAATTATATGAGACAATTGAATATTTGAAAGAGTTCAAATATTATATTAAATGTGAATATGATTCACATTTGCAAACTATAGGATAAAATTTAATGTGCCTTTGGTTGTACATTAAAACTATAGGTTAAAGGGTAATATGATTAAATGAGATTTAATCCAAATTAAATATATGATATTTAATTTGTATTATTTAAATATGATTTAAATCAATAATTAAATTTGATTTTATTATATTATTATTATTATTATTTTAATAATAAATGAGAAACATGTCATCGAGACACGTTCCCACTACCCTTTCCCTTTTCCCTATCGACGGTTTAACGAGGAGAAGGGGTTGCTCAATTGGAGGATCGATCAATCACATTGAACTTCTGAGAAAAAAAAAAATATCTCTCTATCTCTCTCAATTTTCTAATTCCTTCATCTTCCAATTGTTGGAAACCTTCCCACAAAGTTTTTGTTCTAAGATCTCGGAGGATAGAAGGTTTTCCTCGTGGTGTTGTCAATTGAAAAAAGCAGAGAAGCATCTTGGAAGTTCTGTGTTCTTTGTCTTATTTGGAGCAAGGAGTTCTTTGCAAGTTGAAACTACAAAGGTATTTTCTTCCACTTTAGTTTAATTGTTAAACTTAACATATGTTTGCATGTATGCAATTAATCCATGTCTAATAGGATTAGAAATACCATGCTTTTACGTATTTTTGTCAATGTCTTTGGTTTTGTTTTAAGCAAAACAATAAAGTAATTAAGATCCCAAACACGTTTTTATTGCTCAAGGAGATCGGATCTCCATCAAAGGTTTATCACCTTTCGGGCATGAAGTTCATTTGTTTAAGGAACAATGTCGTAAGGCGCCTCGAAGTTGAGGATGTGAGGCAATTCATATGCATCGATTGTTGGAGGCTTGATGATACATGATGTTGTGTACTAGGCAAGTCATATGCTTTCTGGTAGGAATGATCGGTAGATATCAATCTAATCCGAGGATCGAACACTAGACAATTGTTAAGATAATCCTCAAGTATCTTGGGAGAACAAGGTACTACATGCTTGTGTATGGAGCTAAGGATTTGATCTTTCACGAGGATACACATTACGACTTCCAAGCCGACAAAGATTAGAGGATCTCGTGGGGTTAGTTTTCACTCTTAACGGAGGGGTTGTAGTTTGGCGAAGCATCAAGCAAGGATGCATCGCGATTTAACTATGGAAGCCGAATATCGTGGCGACTTGACAAGCGACTAAAGAAGCCGTATGGCTAAGGAAATTCATGATGGATTTGGAAGTTGTTCCAAACATGAGTATGTCAATCACACCTTATTGTGATAACAATGGTGTTGTGGCAAATTCAAGAGAACCCCAGAAGTCACAGAGGGTAAACACATTGGCGAAAGTATCACCTAATCGGGGAGATAGTGCATCGAGGAGATGTGATGCGTCACAAAGATAGGCTGCAGAGCCACAATCTGTGAGACCCATTTACAAAGGCTCTCTTGGCTAAAGTGTTTGAGAGTCACCTAGAAGGTTTAGGACTCGTATCTTACCTAACTAGGGCAGAGTGGGAGTATGTTGTACAAAGGGTATTCGATTGCCTAGTTTATTGTATTTACATTATTGTAATGTTCATTATGTACTCCACTAGCTTTAGGACAAGTGGGAGATTGTTAGGATTTATGCCTAAAACAAATGTAGTTTTGTTTCAAATAAATAAAGATGTTATTTATTATCTTCTAGCATATAAATCTAAATCCAATAAACTAAGTTCCAAGGTTATAATGATAGATCTTCAACATTTATGTAGTAGACATAAGTTGGATTAAGTTATTCAAGTATAACCTAAAAGGTCTATGGTATATGCATAGGGTTGGGAACCTTATCTTTGTAACAAGTGGATGTGACCAGCTTTGTATTTGGTACAAGTGAGGTAATCCAACTCGTTCACGTGGAAGACATGCGAGTGGGGGCATCTGTATAATGAGATTATACAAGACCGGATCGTGAATTATTAACCTACTAGTGTAACACCGTTATCAAGATAAGTATAATAATTCATAGATGATCATTAATGACTTGACCTGAATCCTGAGCATGCTACGGACTCCTGTTTGTGAGGTTTGTCCTTAGACTAGTATGGGTGAGAGTGGCACATGTGGCCGGCTCAATAAGCCTACCTTCTTAGGGACATAACTTTGTAAATGGCAGGAACTTAACTATGCAAGATGGCATTCAACATTCTTGAATTAGGGAATCAGATAGGTTGTTATCTTAAGAACTAAATCCGAGTCTTGAACAATGGGGCCCCGCCTTCTTACTGGCCTAAGAATGATCAAGTTTATGGTAGGACCATAGACTAATTATTCACTAGAGGATCAATGGAGCTTAAGGAGCAAGATGTATTCAAAGGGGTAAAATGGTAATTTGACCCAGTTGTGAATATGAACAACCTGTGAAAGGTCGACTCACAAGTATTGATTATATCGATTGGATACAACATAGTCTCTGATGAGGAGAGTGCAACTCTTTGGTCTATAGTGGAATGACTCTTAGTTAATGAATGTTGGTTAATTGAATCAAAGAGTTTGATCGATTAATCTCGTATCATTGGAGCTCATGATCTATAGATCCATTAGGTCCCACTGTTGGCTCAACATGGAATTGGTATAAGAGTCATTGGTATCAGAGCCATTATTCAATAAAATTACCTTCTTTTACTTATCTTTTGCTAGAAAAGAAAAAATTTTAATCTATTTTCCAAACTTTAGAAATTCATCAATTATATCCTGCGTGCACTAGTTAATCAATTTGGTTTGGTAAAGGTTGTGTTCCCGAACAACAAGTGCAAGTCCGTTGGTAAGCTCTGTTCCCGATTAACTAGTACTTTATATAATTGTTGTATTTTCTACATGTTTTGAAAAAGAAAGAAAATTATTTCTAATCTATTTTAAGTTATGCATAAAGAAGTTAATTATATCTAAAACTTTGAAAAGATAATGAGTCCGGAGTCAAAGAAAAAGCTATTTCAATTTCAGATGACCATGAAGATTACAAAGGTGATTCAAATACAATACTTTCTAAACTAACTAATCAAGAATCAATAGAAAAAATAGAAGACAAACTTCATCAATGGAGTATCCCAAAGATAGATCCAAAAGCGGTCTATTACCATAGTACTTTCAATCTCACTCGGAGAAATTGTGTAAAACTTTACGAAAAAACATTCCCATAAACAATGACCATGAATCAATAAATCTTTTTCAAAAAGCTTATTCTACAACATCGTGAAGAATTTAATTATCTTCACATAGGGCTAGTTCAAATTTCCATCAAGCCTTTATTCGGGCTAGGCTTAGATATACCTATCTTAGTCTCTTTAAGAGATAAAAGACACTTTAATTTCTCAAACTCTCTTCTACAAGCGTGGTTGAGTCTAACCTCGAAAAAGGACCAATTTTCTTCAATTGTTACCCAAATTTTACTCTTTCCTTACAAGAACCAAACATCCTATCTTCCTTGATAGCCAGATGTTTATACAAAAAATCTTAATATTCAAGAAGAATCTCACTTGCGAGTGGTGATTTTAGAATTTGTTACAAATTAATGAATACAAACATTTCTCCAAGAGCTTTAAAGTCTTCCCCAAAGGGATGAACAATCCTTATAGAAGAAAATCTAGATAAGTCCTCAATTATTGTCCCAAAAAGTTTATCTTGAGAACAAATCACTAGAAATCCAACGTGGAAGCTTCACGGAAGCTTTCACTCCACCAAAAAGAAATTCAAATTTAGCCCAAATTATTGAACATAGGGGCCGTTGAAATACAATTCTCAGAAGAAACAGAGGTTACTACAGTCAAGGAATTCATGTCCTCAAGACCAAATACCTCTCGAACCTGCGACCTCGAAAGCGACTCAAATTCTATTTTGATCGATCTAACTTATTGCGAGTAAAATCAGTCAATATAGAACAAAATGTAGCAAATGTTCATTATGAAGCACAAGCACAATCTCAACCCAAGCAGGACATGGATAATCGATCTATGTTCTCTAGTCAATTAAATGTTCTTATTGAAGGATTTTCAATCAACAAAGAAGCACTAAAAAGGATTTTCTTTCAATAAAAAAATAAAACAAAGAGGAATGCCTTTTTCCAAAAATATGATGAAAACCAAAGATTTGA
The DNA here is from genome assembly GCA_036507285.1 of Trichosanthes cucumerina. Classification (NCBI taxonomy): domain Eukaryota; kingdom Viridiplantae; phylum Streptophyta; class Magnoliopsida; order Cucurbitales; family Cucurbitaceae; genus Trichosanthes; species Trichosanthes cucumerina. The sequence goes on along the minus strand of JAYKKG010000023.1, from coordinate 229,145 downwards.
AATCGAGTCAAAATGGTATTCATTTATGGAAGAAATAGAGCAAAATATTCTATTTTTACATGGATGAAGCAATCATGTGAAATCAATATGTTGCTAGAAACATGGAAAACAAGCCAAAGGGAATATTCACTAAGCTCATCCTCCCCTAGAAGAGATAGAATTTGAAACAATCTATGGAGAAAAGGTCAAAGCTAGTCCATTTAAAAATATCGGTGAAGAAAGGAAGAAAAATATTCCTACTCAAAGATATAAAAAATATTCAACTTCAAAATAATTTTTCCAATAAAATTCTTTCCACAATAGCAAATCAAGTAGAGAAGATTGAGGAAAAATATCAAAACCTTCCATTGCTTAAGATCTTCAAATGGAGGAATATTAATACCTCCAATAGATGAATCAATTCCTTTATTTAAACCTACAATCATTGATAGCAAAATTAAAATAAGAACTAAAGAAGAAGAAACTTTAGCTTTAATAGAAGAAAAGCTAAACAACCTTCATATTTTCAAAAACAACTCCCACAATAAACGTTATAAAGGATTTCATCATTGACCAAAGTATCCAAAAGACTAAGGATCTTTCTCTAAATGCAGAAAGAATCGAGTCTCCAAATGAAGTTTTAAAAATTGGTACAAAATAAAAAATATCAAAATATTCAACAATGAGAATTGGTATCCTCAACCATCATTCCCGGATATTCAATTTGAAGAAAAAGCAGAAATGACTCAAAGCTGTTTATGATGGATTAGCCATCCACGAATGGAATGTGGGCCGAAATATCGATTATCTAATCATAAGCGTAATAAATGAGATGTTGATCGCCTCCAATGCCTATAGACAAAGAGGCAAAAGAGATCATGAGATAGCACAACTTCTCGTTTAGCCGGATTCACGAGGACAATTGAAACAATGGTGGGATCAATACCTAAAAGAGGTGATACATACTATAGCTTAAATCATTCAAATCTTGAAAAAAGTACAAACACTTAAAGTAGAAGGTCAATTACCTCAAACTATAGAAGTAGAAGAAAAAATAGGCGATGCATTAAATACCTCGTCTATACAATAACAAATGCCTTCATAGGAGACCCGACTCAATATCAATCTAGATCGTGAAATCCTTCTAAATCTCAAATGTCCAACATTATGAGACTTTAGATGATACAAACATATGTTCTAAGCAAAGTCTTAATTAGAAATTGTTGCTCTTCCTCAATTTGGAAGGACAATTCATCAAAGGACTTCCCAATTACTTTCTTTGAAAGAGTCAAAATCGATTTAAATGCCAAATATGAAAGAAAAATTCCTTGGGATAGTCTAACCTATGGAAATTTAACTTCATTCATAATAAGTGAAGGTATCAGTCTATGCAATGAATCCAAAGTTCAAACAAAACTTAACAAGACCTTTGGTTCAAAAAGCGAATTAGGAATTTTACGTGATCAATATGGATGTGGAAAAGTCCATCCACCCTCTGCCGATCAGAAAAGCGCTATAAAGAGATACATAAAACATCAAGAAAAATAAAATTATCGACCATATAGGTCATTCCAAAGAAAAGAATTATAGAAAGTCCTATAATTCTTATACCAAAACGACCCACTTATAAAGGTGGACATTCAAAGAAAAGATTCAATGCTATAAATGTCGATCACATGGACACTATGCCAATAAGTGTCCTATGAAAAGAAGATCAATGAATTAGAAATTTATGATGAAATTAAACATCAACTTCTAAACATCATCAATGCGATTACGAAGTGTCAATTTATAGTTACGATGAAGGTCAAATACTTGAATTACAAGAAGAAAGCGATTCATATTCGAACGGTGAATATGATGAATAAAAAAAGGAAGGCAAAAGAGTTTGTTCGGGATGCATATGTGTCCTAACCAAAGATCAAGAAACTCTACTTAACGTTGTTGATGAAATAGACAACGTAGAACTCAAAAATCAATTCTTCATAGCCTAAAAAGTTCAATACTCGAAAAGAAAGATCAAGGAGAAACTAGTAATTTCAAACCTATGAATGGAAAAACGTTATCAAAAAATTAGAGAACCAAAACCAATCACTATTCAAGATCTTCAATGAAATTAATAACTTTAAAAGAGAAGTCAATAAAATAAAAAATGACAACGATCGTGAGATATTTCATCTCTCAAAATGCAAAAATGTCTCAAATGAAATCCCAAGGTGAAGAAACTCCAAATGAAGAAGATGAATCTTTCGTTGGAGCTATCTCAAACATTCGATTTCAAAAATGGCACTCATTAGTGACCCTCAAAATTCATGACTTCAAAATCACTTTACGTGACTTAGTTGATTCAGTGCGAGATCAAAATTGCATTCAAGAAAGATTAATACCCTCAATTTACTTTGAAAAAACATCGAAACACTTGCGGTGCAAACAATCAACAATTAATGATTAATTACAAATGGTCAAAAGTCCATGTTTGCAACAAGCACTACTACAAAATTGGTCTTTATTGATAGCTAAAAACTATCAACATTCACTTCAAAGTGAATGTTGTGATTTAAAATTGTCAATAAAGACCAATTAAATAATAGTGAAGAAGTCTGTTTTGTAAGCTATTTCTTGTTAGTCAAAGACCTAGGTCAAGAGTTGATTTTAGGGGCCTTGTAGTTTCTTACTCAATTATACCCAATATCAATATCGGAAGAAGGAATAATATCAATATATTGGGACAAGAAATAATATTCAAGTTTCTGTAGTTTCTTGTTTGTTGTAGATTATGGATTTCATGGCGGGTTATTGGACTTGTAAACTTGAATATTATTTCTTGTCCCAATATATTGGATATTATTCCTTCTTAGATATTAATATTGGGTATAATTGAGTAAAGCAAGCGTCCCTAAAATCAACTCTTGACCTAGGTCTTTGACTAACAAGAAAGAAGTTTACAAAAGCAGAACTCCCTTGTTGCAAACATGGACTTTTGACCATTTGTAATTAATCATTAATTGTTGATTGTTTGCACCTCTGAGTGTTTACGATGTTTCAAAGTAAATTGAAGGTATTAATCCTTTTTAATGCAATTTTGATCTGCACTTTGAATCAACTAAGGCGCGTAAAAGTGATTTTGAAGTCATGAATTTTGAGGTCACTAAGGAGTGCCATTTTTAAATCGAATGCTGAATAGCTCCAGCGAAAGATTCTTCTTCTTCATTGGAGTTTCTTCGACTTTGGGATTTCATTGAACATTTCGAGCGGAGATGAAATATCTCGCGATCGATGTCATTTTTATTTTGTTGACTTCTCTTTAAGGTTATTAATTTCTACTTGAAGATCTTGAATAGTGATTGGTTTTGGTTCCTCGAATTTTTTGATAACGTTTTTCCATTCATAGGGTTTGAAATTACTAGTTTCTCCTTGATCTTTTTTTAAAGTATTGAACTTTTTAGGTTTGTGAAGAATTGATTTTTGAGTTCTACGTTGTCTATTTCATCAACAACGTTAATTAGAGTTTCTGATCTTTCGTTGGAGGTTGCATATATATCATCTGAACAAACTCTTTTGCCTTCATTTTCTTCTTCATCATATTACATTTGTCGAAATATGAATCGGTTTCTTCTTGTAATTCAAGTATTTGACCTTCATCGAACTATAAATTGACTCTTCAAAATAAGATTGGATGATGTTTAGAAGTTGATGTTTAATTTCATGATCAATTTCTAATTCATTGATCTTCTTTTTTCATAGGACACTTATTGGCATAGTGTCCATGTGATCGACATTTATAGCATTGAATCTTTTCTTTTGAATGTCCACCTTTATAAGTGGGTAAATTTTTGGTATAAGAATTATAAGGCTTTCTATAATTCTTTCTTTGGAATGACCTATATAATTCGATAATTTTGTCTTTCTTGATGTTTTGTATCTCTTTATAGTAGTTTTTGGATTTGAAGAGGGTGAATGATTTTTTCCATCCATATTGATCACAGAAAATTCCTAATTACCTTATTTGAACAAGGGTTTTGTTAAGTTTTGTTTGAACTTTGGATTCATTGCATAGAGCGGATACCTTCACTTATTATGAATGAAGTTAAATTTCCATAGGTTAGACTATATCCCAAAGGAATGTTTCGTCATATTTGGCATTTAAATTGATTTTGACTCTTTCAAACAAAGTAATTGGGAAGTTCTTTGATTAATATTTCTTCCCAAATTGAGGAAAAGCAATCAACTCTAATTAAGACTTTGCTTAGGAACATATCTTTTTTACCATCTAAAGTCTCCTAATGTTGGACTTTGAATTTTAGAAGGATTTACTGTAGATCTGACTTGATATTGAGTGGGTCTCTCTTTGAAGGCATTTGTTATTGTATGAAGAGGTATTTCTTTGCATCGTCTATTTTTTCTTCTACTTCTATAGTTTGAGGTAATTGACCTTCTACTTTAAGTGTTTGTACTCTTTTGATGCTAGAATGATTTAAGATATAGTGGCAATCACCTTCTTTTAGGTATTGATCCACCATTGTTTCAAGCGTCTGTGAATCAGACAGCGAGAAGTTGTGCTATCTCATGATCTCTTTTCCTCTTTTTCTATAGGCATTGGAAAGTGATCAACATCTCGTTTATTACGTTTATGATTAGAATAATCGAATATTCGTCACATTCTATTAAGTGGATGGCTAATCCATCATAAACAACTTGAGTCATTTGTGTTTTTCTTCAAATTGAATATGCACGAGAATGATGGTTGAGGATACCAATTCCTCATTGTTGAATATTTTGATATTTTTGATTTTGTACCAATTTTAAAACTTCATTTGAAGACTCGATTCTTTCTTCATTTAGAAAGATCACTTAGTCTTTGAATAATTTGGTCAATGATGGAATCACTATAACGTTTATTGTGGGAGTTGTTTTGAAATATGAAGGTTGTTTAGTTTTTTTTCTATTAAAGCTAAAGTTTCTTCTTCTTTAGTTCTTATTTTAATTTTGCTATCAATGATTGTGAGTTTAAATAAAGGAATTGATTCATCTATTGGAGGTATTAATATTCCTCCATTTGAAAGACAAGCAATGGAAGGTTTTGATATTTTTCCTCAATCTTCTCTAATTGATTTGCTATTGTGGAAAGCATTTTATTGGAAAAATTATTTTGAAGTTGAATATTTTTATATCTTTGAGGGTAGGAATATTTTTTCTCTTCCTTCTCATTGATATTTTTAAATGGACTAGCTTTAACCTTTTCTCCATAGATTGTTTCAAATTCTATCTCTTCTAGGGAGGATGAGTGAGTGAATATTTCCCCTTTGGGCTTGTTTTCCATGTTTCCGACAACATATTGATTTAAGCTTTCAAATTGTTTCATCCATGTAAAAATGGAATATTTTGGTCTATTTCTTCCATAAATGAATACCATTTTGACTTTGATTTGAGATCTTTGATTTTCATCATATTTTTGGAAAAAAGGCATTCATGTTTGTTTTACTTTTTATTGAAAGAAAATCCTTTTTAGTGCTTCTTTTTGTTGATTGAAAATCTTTCAATAAGAACATTTAATTGACTAGAGAACATAGATCGATTATCCATGTTTGTTTGAGTTGGAGATTGTGGTTGTGTTTCATAATGAACATTTGCTACATTTTGTTCTATATTGGTGATTTTACTACATAGCAGTTAGATCGATCATAATAAATTTTGAGTGGAAACCGGAGGTTGCGAGAAGTTAGAGAGGTACTTGGTCTTGAGGACATGAATTCCTTGACTTTAGTAACCTCTGTTTCTTCACGAGTGTATTTCAACGACCTCATCTTTATGTTCAATAATTTGGGCTAAATTTGAATTTCTTTTGGTGGAGTGAAAGCTTTAAGTAAGCTTCCACGTTGGATTTCTAGAATTTGTTCCCAAGATAAACTTTTGGGACAATAATTGAGGACTTATCTAGATTTGCTTCTATAAGGATTGTTGATCCCTTTGGGGAAGACCTTAAAGCTCTTGGAGAAATGTTTATATTCATTAATTTGTAACAAATTCTAAAAATCACCAACTGCGAGTGAGATTCTTCTTGAATATTAAGATTTTTGTATAAACATCGGCTATCAAGGAAGATAGGATGTTTGGATCTTGTGAAAAAGAGTAAAATTTGGGTAACAATTGAAGAAAATTGGTCCTTTTAGAGTTAAGTGAACCATTAGAGAGAGAGCTTGAGAAATTAAAGTGTCTTTTATCTCTTAAAGAGACTAAGGCAGTATATCTAAGCCTAGCTTTGAATAAAGGCTTGATGGAAATTTGAACTAGCCCTATGTGAAGATAATTAAATTCTTCACGGTGTTGTAGAATAAACATTTTTTAAAAAAGATTTATTGATTCATGGTCATTGTTTATGGGAATGTTTTTCTCAAAAATTTTTACACAATTTCTCTGAGTGAGATTGAAAGTACTATGGTAATAGACCGTTTTTGGATCTATCTTTGGGATACTCCATTGATGAAGTTTGTCTTCTATTTTTGCTATTGATAACTCTTGATTAATTAGTTTAGAAAGTATTGTAATTGAATCACCTTTGTAATCTTCAGGTCATCTGAAATTGAAATAGCTTTTCCTTTGACTCCGGGACTCATTATCTTTTTCAAAATTTTAGACATAATTAACTTCTTTTATGCATAACTTAAAGTAGATTAGAAATAATTTTCTTTCTTTTTCAAAACTTGTAGAAAATACAACAATTATATCAAGTATTGAATTCTTTGAGGAGCAGAGGAGCTTACCAACGGACTTACACTAACTGCGAGGAACACGACCTTTACCAACGGTGTGACTATGACAGCGAGATGAGATATAATTGATGAATTTCCAAAGTTTGGAAAATAGATTAAAAATTTTTCTTTTCTAGCAAAAGATAAGTAAAAGAAGGTAATCTTATTGAATAATGGCTCAAGATACCAATTGCTCCTCGGTGAGCTAGTGAAGAAAATTAGGATCGTTTACAAGGCTAAGAGAAGCGTTTAAATATTTCAAACTTTAGATGAAAGCTCGAAAGTTTTCCGATGTCCTTTGATTACACGATCGAAGTCTTTTGTAGAATCCGGATTGATAAGATTCAATCAAGAAGCGGATAAGACCCACATTGGATTGATATGACAAAAGATAAAATGATTACAAAAAACAAAATGTACGAAAAGTAAAAGATTCGATTCTTTACAATAATGCACACTACTATTCACTTACTATTACAATAATGCGTACTACTATTGTAGACTAATTATTCACTAGAGAATCAATGGAGCTTAAGGAGCAAGATGTATTCAAGGGGTAAAGCGGTAATTTGACCGAGTTGTGAATCTGAACAACTTTGTGAAAGGTCGACTCACAAGTATTGATTATATCGAGTGGATACAACATAGTCTCTGAGAGGAGGAGAGTGCAACTACGAGTCTATAGTGGAATGACTCTTAGTTAATGAATGTTGGTTAATTGAATCAAAGTTGGATTGATTAATCTTGTATCATTGGAGCTCATGTTACGTAGATTCATTAGGTTTCTCCGTTGGCTCAACATGGAAATAAGGAGGGTTTATAGTTTTGAGTGAAATTGAAATGTTCAATTTCATGATTAAAGGATATATCAATTATATATGATATCATTGATATAACATATGGTTTAATCCATGAGAAATATATCATAAGAGCACTATAGGAGTAGGATGGTCATTTCCATCCCATTTCTCTATAAATATGTGCATGAGATGCACATTTGTTAACCTAATTCAAAAGGAAACCCTAGTGCTCTCTTTCACAAGTGTTTTGTTGGAAGAGTTCCAAAAGCAGTTGTCTTCTCTCAAAATCCCTCCCAACTCCAAAGAGGTTCCACCACCTTCCCTCTCCTAGAGATATAACGGAGAAATCTAGCGGGGCGAGATCAAAACTACTTAGTAGTTTTTGGAGAACGTGAGATCGTTGAGCGTGAGCAGGAGGGATCAAAATGAGCACGTGCTATTTTTGTCTTCAAAGGTAATACAAGCTGTTCTCCAATCTTGATAAATATGCTTAAGCTTTGCTTTAGATACATGTTTTGATTAGATCTATGTAACTTCTTAAAAGAACACGCGATCGAAATCGCTTATTCTGATTCAATCCCATTAAAAGTACCCAACAAAATTTATAGCTAGATATCCATGATAACCTTATCAAAAGTAGAATTAGATAATAAAATGACTACTTTTGCATTATGTTTTATTCTCATACAAAGAAACACAAGGCGATAAATCTGAAGCAAGGCCATAATTAAAGTATCAAGCAACAAATTATAGCTAGACATTACAAACAAAATCCCTAGGGAAGTTACTAAGCAACACCATCAATCTTGAAAATTTGACAACATACTTGGCTCTACTAGGACAAAACCAAAATTTTTGAACTGTTCTAAGCATAAAAAAACACTCCAATATATTTCCAAACACCCGACCTCCACCAAACTACATTCAACCATAGTTGGGTCTAAAAGATCTCAAGCAAGCGGTTAAAGCAGAAATTCAAGAAGATCACGATTTTAATATTTTACAACTCCTATATGCAACCTATAGTTCTAAAAGGCAGGCAGGACCAGACAACTCATGTCCAAAAGGGGCACCAATGTCATAGCAGAAGAACATCTAAGCGAAAATATAACTCCAAAACACTCTACAGAGTCAACCAACGAGGAGACAAAACAACCAAAAAGTCATAAGCCAAAAGAACATGCGGTTGAATTACAAGGTTAATAAAAAGCGCTTTATGAGCTAAAGGACACAACAAGACATCCTCATAGCCTTGCCAGGGTGCCACTGTCGACATCACTCACAGTTTAACTTTTACCTGCAAACAAAACATAAAAAGAAGACGAGTGAGTATAAAGATACCCGATGCGCGACCCACTTAGTCCAAACCTATCTCGGCAAAACAACTAGACTGCGTCCTCTAAACTTCGCTCTCAGCCCAGCCGGTCTCACACTTGGCAGGACTTCACCTAAGCTCTACCTTTGGTCTGGAACTTTATTTGATGATGCAATGAGAAAGCAACTCTCACGCCACTACATGTCGGCATAGAGTAGAAGCGGTGCGTATCCTACACACCACATGAGAATCGCCCACGACAGGCCACAGATAATGGAAAGCAACCATTCCCTGACGGGGGCGTACTCCAGACTCTCATAACACACTAGCATGGTGCAGTGAGATACTTAACCAAGACGCCCATTGGGGAATCATCCCTAAGCTAGTGCGGGATAATGGAAAGCAACCACTCCGATCTCAGCGGGGGCGCGCCCCATCTCACGAGCCTATCGTATATATCGTCAATCTAGAGAGTTCTAACCCGCTCGAGGTGCAACTTCGGTGTTCGATGAGTGTAGGTTCTCGGGATTTATTAAATAAGGTGGCTGGGGTCCCATCTAGGCATTCCTAACGTCCTCGACCCGGTCAGGGGTCCCAATTCCAACTAGGTTCTCAAACTAACCAAGTTTTAACTCAAACCATACACCTACTAGGAGCAGCTAGACACAACTTTGAACAATCGGCCCCCACCTCACATAACTTCACATAACGGGATACATAAGCTATGTAAACATGGCAAGGAAAAATCAAACATGCTTCACAAATGCGGGGCAATATCCATGCAACCATGTCAAAGATAAACTCATAAAGGCATGCTTTCAAACTCCAAAAATCCTTAGAAAACTATCCTAAGGTTCAACAATAGTATCAACTCAAAAACTCACATCAAGTAATGTCATTATGGCGTACTCCTTAACCCGGAGTTCGACGTTAAACCAAATGACTACTTACATGATACTTGAGGTTCGGAAGTTGAATCGTGTTTCTAAGTAACTTTCTTGGTACAATTGAGTCCCTATTTAACAAAAATATCAAGTCAAGACAAAGTTCTAAAAAGTCTAACCAAAGCAAAATGTCATTAATAGCAGAGTTACCTGGCGGAGGCCAACCACGAACTCGAGAAGCTAAAAGCTGTTTGGTTGAACCTTTTTACGCGGCGGCGGCGGTGGCGTAACGATGAATAAGACTCATTTTGAAAGCCCGTTGGTCGATCTATTAAAAACCAACCTCCAAAACAAGAGAGCCGAATTAAAACTACTTGAGCCGCGAGAACCAAATTCATGGGCCTCTTGAAAGCGAAAAAAATTCATCGGCGAACACACCTCTTATCGGCGGCAAGGCTCACGGCGGCGGGAGAAGCGAAATCGACCGACGGATCGACTCGTCGGCGATGGAAAGCTGCGATCGCGTCGGCTTCTCGTGTCGTCGCGGTCGGCAACAAGTAGCATCACGAGGCTCGGCGAGCGAAAATGCGTGCGTGCGCGACAGCCATTGAAAGCGCGACGGTTGGCGAGGCTCATGGTGGCGTCTGATCGGTAGCTCCGATGGGTTGGGAGGCTGCTCGGTTTGAGTGCGCACGAGGAGAAGAGAGGAGAGAGGAGAAAGAAGAAAAGAAAAGAAGGGAAAGGGAAAAAAACAAAAATAATAAAGAAAAAGGAAAATAAGGAGAAGAGAAAAAAAAAGGGAAAAAAAGAAAGTTTTACCTCGGCTCCTTCTCTACTAAACTCGATGTGAAAAGCAAGGGGTGGGCAACCCAATTTAATGGCGACGTTTAATTATTTAGGTCCTGCAAGATCCACTAATTAACCTCACATTTGAAAACTTTTAAAACAATGACATGAATCAGGTAATTTGGTAATAATTTTTTACGCTCGAGGAAGAAGGGTACATGAATGAGCCAGAGCTCACATCCCGAATAATAGGGATTACGAGGATATGAAAGTATGGTGCCCAAGGAAAAAGGATATATGAGAGTTACCATGAGGATATGAAAGTATAGTTGAGAAAGGCTTAAAAGAATTGATAACTACTACCTATACTCACAACGTACACCTTTCGTTTCGGTGGCTCAATCATATGAACTCCACAGTTAAGTGTGTTTGGCTTGGAGAAATCTTATGTTTGGTGACCTCCTGGGAATTTTCCTAGGGAGAATATGAGTGAGGACAAAGCTGAAGGGAATGAAAATCCCCGTGCAGCAGAAGACGATCGAATCGTCAAACGTATCGTTACGCTACTTAAAATTTGCTAAAACGATCTAACACTTAGATCTAAGTTAAACATGCATAACTATGAAAGAAAACAACAAGAAGAATGAATTTACTTACTTGTTGAAGACTCTCTTCAACGTTTCTTCCAATGGTCACGAACACTTCGTGCTTCTCGATCTCAACGAACGCTTCCCCCAAACAAAACTCGAACACCACCAATGGTCTTCTCAGTTGTTCTTCCTTTGGAAGAAGGAAAGTTGTGGGACTTTTTAGTTTTGGAAAGGGAGGAGAATTTAAGAGAAAACGTTGAGAGAGTTCTCTTCTTTTTAGGTGAGAATCCAAAAAATGAGAGATTGATGTTACAATTCTTCTTGCAAGAAGGGTTTAAATAGTGGAATAATCATGGAGTTAAAATCTCCACATTATTACCATTTTACCACAACCATAGGTTATGCAAATCATATTTGCATAACCAAATAATATAAGATATCTCATATCTCATATTACAAATCACATTTGCAATAATTGTGGATTAATTAAATTGAATCACATCCAATTTAATTTCTCTCAATTAATTTCTCTAATTAGCCTTAATTCAACAATTAGGCTAACCTATAGTTTATTATGAATCTCATTCACATTAAACTATATATTATATCATTCATATCTCATATAAATGACATAAATGCCTCTAAGTGAAATTGAACACTTCAATTTTATACCAAAACTTTAACCCTTTTTAACGGATGGAGCCAGCGGAGGACCTAATGGACCTCGGTGGCGGGTTCCAATGATCCAAGATTAACTGTCAAACTCTTTGACCCGATTAATCAACATTCATTAACTTCTGATAACACTCCACTATAGCGTGGCTGCACTCCTCCGTTAGTGCGAGAATATTACGTGTCCTTGATATAACCAATGCTCATATGTCTTCACGGGTTGTTCGTGAGACACAGTGGGTCAAATTACCGTTTTACTCCTGTGTCTCTGCTTGTTCCTTAAGTCCCCACTTTGCTCCTCTAATGAACAACATATCGTGATGGTCAACCATACACAACACCCTTCTCGGGCGGTGAGAAGGTGGGCGCCGTTGTCAAGCCACAGAGACAACAACAAAGGAACAACCCCTCTAGTTTCCTAAATCGAGAGCAGTGAATTCCATCTCGCGTAGTTAAGTTCCCAGCTCCTGCTTGGTTTTCCTGAGAAGATAGGCATATTGGGCGATAGCGCGACCACCCTCACCGTACTAATCAAAGGACATACCCCGAGGCGGGAGTCAAGTAACACGCTCGAGGATTCAAGTCGAGTTACTAATGGTCATTTCACGAAGTTATTAGTCCTTATTGTCAGCGATGTTACATCGATGGGTCAAATAATTCACAGGTCGGTCTTGTACAATCTCATTGCACGGGATGCCCCCCACTCGCATGTCAACCACATGAGCAGAGTCAAATCACCTCGTTTGTATCTAATATAAAGCGGGTCACATCCACGGTGTATCGAGTTAGGTCTCAACCTATCCATATATTGTAGGTTGTTGGGTCATTAACTTTCGAGCGTGATCCTCCACTGTGTGTCCACTACACACAGTTCAAGTTCTAGTTCTCTCATAAATTCAATGACCACGGAGCTTAGTTTATTGGATAAGTTTGTAAATATTGCGAGACACAAAGTAATGAAATAAATAACTCTTATTAATTTCAAACAATAATTTACAAACACGAGATTAGGACAAAAATCCCAACAAAAGCATCTTGTGAGGACCCCGTGTTGGTTTGTGGGGATAGTGTCTTCACTCTTAAAGCGATGCGTGGATGATATAGTGGCGTTGCGGGTCATGGGGATCACGGGCACGGGGTGTTACATTCTCATTTCAAGAAAACAAGTTAATAAATAAGAAACAACACCATAATCAAAGTACCAAACAATAATTTATAAGTAGACATTCCACACTAACCCTAACAAAAGTGGAATAGAAAATAAAAGGGCAAAATACATTTTTGGTCACTCAGTTTTGCGTTTGGTTCCCTTTTGGTCCTTGGGTTTTCAAATTCAACAAATTTATCCCTAAGGTTTGCATTTGGTAGCACATTTGGTCCTTCTGTCAACTTTTCTGTTAATTTCTAACGGAAAGTTGATCTGACACCTTTTTATTTAAAATAATATATTTTTATTTTTTAATTATTAAAAATATTATTTTATTGAAACATTTTTAATTAAAAAGAGAGAAAAGAAAAAATAAATTTAAAATGTTTTAATAAAATAATATTTTTTTAATAATTAAAAACTAAAAATATATTATTTTAAATAAAAAAAAGGTGTCGGATGAACTTTCAGATTAGTAATTAATGGAAAAGTTGTGAAGGACCAAAAGTGCTACCAAATACAAATCTCGGGGTAAATTTGTTGAGTTTGAAAACCCATGGACCAAAAGAACAAACATAAAGCTGAGGACCAAAAATTTATTTTGCCCAAAAAGTAAATATACAAGTGGTGACACGAAAATGATAGAATTGATAGAAATTGATTTCACAAGTTAATTCCTTATTTAACACATGCAATGAACTATGGTTGCGAATTTATAAACAAGAAGTAAAGGTACCCAAAAGAATCTCTCGATCCATAGTGATTCTCATGCATAGCAATAAATCCTAAAGTTTCCTTGCGAATTTTAAAAGCATGCACGACTTCAAGCAACTTTTAAAAAGTTTCCCGGAGAACCTAAGTCACTCTCTAGTGCCGGATTTACTAAGGGTCTTGGCAACTTTGCTCTAATCTAAGTTTCTTTCTCTAGAGTCCACTTAAACCAACAAGATCAAGTAATTTATGAGCAATTACCAAGAATAAAATAACACAAACAAAGTTCAATACATACTTAAATAAGTTCAAAACATGCTACTCAATCCCAACTATGACAATTAGCTACTCATAATCACCATAAAAACAAGCTAAAGTCATAGAATAGTCTCTCAACTAGGTTACAAACTAAAAGAAAGAGAAATAAAACTCTTATGTGTCGATGCCAGTCCCTCGTTCCCAAGCTCCGTCACGATCTCGAGCCTCCACGAACGTCTTGGCTCCTAAGGAATACTCTTCTTTCTCCTATTAGAGAGTGTATTTCGAAATTAGGTCTAAAAAACTATCAATTTCGGCTCCCCTTACATTGGTTACAAAGTGTTATATTTATACTACAAATCGGCCGCAGCGTTGCTACGTGCGTGCCTTAAATGACAAAATAAAAAGGAAAAAATTTGCGGCATTGCACCTAACGCCCTTTTTCTTATCGAACTAGTGTTGCAACGCTGCAAACCATCACCACGGGTCTTCTATGATAAATAGTCGAACGTTGGGAGTTGCAACGCCCAGAATGGCATTGCAACGCCATCCTCTCGAGTCAATTGACTTGGTTTGGTCTTCCTCCTTCCATTTAATGTCATTTTTAGCTCCATTAATCATACTTTGACTTCTTTTTCAACCATTTATCTCCATCCACTCTGGTATGCTCTTCAACCTGAAATTCAATAATTTAAACACGTAAAAGCCTTGAAATTATCATAAAACTAACAAATTATAAGCTTAGGGATAACACATTTTGTGTGCTATCAAACACCCCTAAACTTCAACTTTTGTTAGTCAGAGCAAAAAAGAAATTAAACATAAGATCTTTCTCATGCATACATCGGACTCAAGCCTCATAGATTCAAAAGGAAATTTGAGCAATCACGAAACAATAAAACATGATACTTCAACTAGCAATTTAAAACTTTTATAAGTATTCCAACGTGTGTGTGTGATTAGCCTTCATTCCTTTCATTTTTACTAGCTCAGAACAACTTTATCAAGCTCTCCATTCAAGTTCTCCTACACTGGTCATAAGTCCTAATCTTTAAGTCTCCCCATTGTTGGGATTTGTGCCCCACTAAAACTAAGTAATTTGTATTTTTGTTCTAATTATTGTAATAAAGTGTTATTACTTCAATAAAGTGTTATTGTTCATTTTCTATAATATTTCTTTTGTTTTAACCCTAAATCCAATAAACTAAACATCCAAGGCTATAAAATGAATCGATTAGCCCCAGATGTAGTGTACATATAAAGGATCTCGGTTCGAATCTGACAAAAAGGGTCTATAGTTGGGGATAAGGTTTGGGTACCTTACCACAGTAAAACTATGGATGTGGCACACTTTGTATATGATACAAACATTGTGATCCTAACGTGTTAGTGTAGATGACATGTGAGTGGGGATATCCTATGTAATGAGATTACATAAGACTAGACCATGAAATAGTAACTACTAGATGTAACCGTTGACTAGTTAGGTTTCTATTTCACTAGGATGACCTAGGCAACTTGTCTCAATCTGAGCGGAGTTCTGAACTCTGTTCGAGAGATTGTCCTTTGACTAGTATGGGTGAGTGTGCCAAACTCGCCAACTCAATATGCCTACCTTCTTGGGGACAAGAGCAGTGAAGCGGCGGGAACTTAACTTATCAAGATGGAATTCACTCATTCCAGCTTATTAGGGTAAGTATAGGAATGTTCTCTTAAGTGGTGTCTCAGGGACTTGAACAAAGGGCACGACCCTCTTATTGTCCGAGTGACTCAATTTGTTGGTAGAACCACAAACAAATTATTCATTAGAGAACCTTTGGTACATAAGGTACAAGATGTAACCCGAGGGTAAAAGCGGTAATTTGACCCGGTGGTGTTACGAACATTAAATGAAGGATTGACTTGCTTGTTATTGGTCAATATCAGTGGACACATAAATATATCTAAAGTGAGAAGAGTGCGATTCTGCGGGGTGTAGTGGAGTATTCACTTGATTAACGAATGTTGATTGGGAGGTTAATGAGATTAGCAAGGCAATCTCGTATCGTTAGAGCTTACGATCAGTGGGTCCATTAGGTCTACCTTCTAGCTCGTAAAGGGTTCTTAGATCGTTTGAATTTGAAGTGTTCAAATTAATAAGGAATAAACTTAATGTATATAGATACGATATAATATATAGTTTTGGAACTATATATTATAAATTTAATGTGAATATGATTCATATTAAATTATATGATCGAATTAAATATTTGAAAGAGTTCAAATATTAAATTCAAATGTGAATGTGATTCATATTTGAAAACTATAGGTTAAAATTTAATGTGCATTAGATGTGCCTTAAAACTATAGGATAGAGGATAATTGATTAAATGTGATTTAATCTAAATTAAATATAAGATATTTAATTAATTAAATTGATAATTAATTAGATTAATTATTATTAATATTTTATCATTAAACTAATGGGAGCGTGTCGGAGGACACTTTCCCACTTCCCTCCACTCCCCATCGATAGGGGTGGGGAAGTTATCCATTGACAAAGGTTTCTTCTCCGGTGAGAAGGGGCATCGATGAAAATCTGTCAATGCAGGAATTGCTCACAGTAAAAGAAAATTTCTCTCTCAAAATTCCTACACTCCAATAGTTGGCTCCTTCCCACAAAGAGAGATCTAAGTGGAATTGAGCCATAGAAGATTCTCTATTTGGTAGTGTTACATTGGAGAAAGCAGAGAAGCATTTTTAGTTGCGGTGTTGTTGTGAACCTTGGAGCAAGGAGTTGTTGTCTTGAGAAAAACTACAAAGGTAACTTACATTCTTTTTAATATAATTGTTATTTTTTGAGTTTGTTTGCATGTATAGCTCCATGCCTAATTAGATTAGATAAGCATGTTTGTTAGGTTTTTATCAATGTCTTTGGTTTTTGCATTTCAACCAAAACAAACTTGCATATTACAATTCAAACTCGTTTCCATCAAAGAGTGTTTGAAACACCTTTTGAATTGTGGAAGGGGCGTAAACCTAGTTTACAACACTTGAGGATTTGGGGTTGTCAGACACACGTGCTAGTGACAAACTCAAAGAAAGCTGGAACCTCGTTCAAGATTATGCCAATTTGTTGGTTATCCCAAAGAAGCGAGATGTGGTCTTTTCTCGACCTCTGAGAAGACAAGGTGATTGTATCGTCAAACACCACTTTCTTGGAGGAAGATCACATGAGGAACCATAAACGCGTAGTAAATTAGTGCTAAATGAAGCTACGGATGAACCAACAAGAGTTGTTGATCAAAATTTGGACCTTCATCAAGAGTTGATGGAGGAGCGGCACCTCAAGTCGATCTCATCCTTCTCAATTGTTGGGAATGCCTCGATGCGATGGGAGGTTGTTTCCCAACCTAACCGCTACTTGAGTTTAGGCTTGAAACTCAAGTCGTCATACCTGATGACGGCGTAGAAGATCCATTGTCTTATAAACAGGCAATGAATGACATAGACAAGGACCAATGGATCAAAGCCATGGACCTGGAAATGGAGTCAATGGACTTCAATTTAGTATGGAAACTTGTAGACCAACCTGAAGGGGTTAGACCCATAGGGTGTAAATTGATCTATAAGAGAAAGAGAGATGCAATCGGAAAGGTACAAACTTTTAAGGCTAGACTTGTAGCAAAAGGTTTTACCCAAAGAGAAGGAGTTGACTATAAACTTTTTTCCCTATTGTTATCTTTGAAGTCTATAAGGATACTCTTGTCCATAGCGCGTTTTATGATTATGAAATCGGCAAATGAGCGTCAAAAGCGCTTTTTGAATGGTAATCTTGATGAGAGCATCTATATGTCTCGGCCCAGAAGGGTCATAACCCAAGGTCAGGAGCAAAAAGATTGCAAGCTCAATCGATCCATTTATGGGTTGAAACGAGCATCAAGATCTTGGAATATAAGATTTGATACTGCGATCAAGTCTTATGGCTTTGACCAAAACGTTGATGAGCCTTGTGTCTACAAGAGGATCATCAACGACAAAATAACTTTTAGTACTTTATGTGGATGATATCCTACTCATTGGGAATGATGTCACGATACCTAAGCGACATAAAAATTGGTGTGACCCAATTCCAAATGAAAGATTTAGGAGAGCACAATATGTTCTTGGGATTAAGATCTTTAGGAATCGCAAGAACAAATCGCTAGCTATGTCTCAAGCATCTTATATCGACAAAATGTTGTCCCGATATTCGATGTAGAATTCCAAGAAGGGCTTGTTACCGTTTAGGCATGGAGTTCATCATCTGAGGAGCAGTGTCCTAAGACACCTCAAGAAGTTGAGGATATGAGATGTATTCCCTATGCCTCTCTGATGAGGTAACTTAATGTATGTTATGTTGTGCGAGGCCGGGCATTTGTTATACAGTAGGAATAGTAAGTAGGTACCAATCCAATCCAGGGTTAGACCATTAGACAAAAGTTAAAAATATCCTCAAGTATCTTAGGAGAATGAGGAACTATATGCTTGTGTATGGGACTAAGGATTTGGTCCTTACTAGATACACTGATTCTTATTTTCAGACCGATAAGGATTCTCGAAAATCCACATCGGGATCAGTTTTCACCCTCAACGGGGGAGCTATAATATGGCGAAGATCAAGAAATGATGCATCGCTGACTCCACCATGGAGGTTGAGTATGTCGCTGCTTGTGAAGCAGCTAAGGAGGTTGTTTGGCTAAGGAAATTCCTTACTGATTTGGAAGTTGTTCCAAATAGGGAATTTTCCATCACCTTATACTGTGACAACAATGGTGCGGTAGCCAATTCGAAGGAACCTCGCAACCATAAGCGAGGTCAGCACATCGAGAGGAAGTATCACCTGATACGAGAAATAGTGCACGAGGAGATGTGATAGCCATGAAGATCGCTTCGGAGCACAACATTGTTGATCCGTTTACAAAGACTCTCACGGCTAAAGTGTTCGAGGGTCATCTGGAAAATCTAGGTCTACGAGACATGTACATAGGCTAATCTTGGACAAGTGGGAGATATGTAATGGGTACATGGATGCCCTAGTTTATTGTATTTCTATCTCTGTAGCCACTGTTTTAGATTATGATGTACCCCACAAGAGTAGTTCAAGTGGGAGTTTGTTGGGGTTTGTGCCCTAAAACTCGTAGTTTGTATTTCTGTTCTAATTATTATAATAAAGTGTTATTGTTCATTTTCTATGATATTGCTTTTGTTTTAACCCTAAATCCAATAAACTAAACATCCAAGGTTGTAAAATGAATCTTTAAGCTGAATGTAGTGTACATATAAAGGATCTCGAGTTCGAGATCTGACTAGAGGTCTATAGTTGGGGATAAGGTTTGGGTACCTTACCCAGTAAAACTATGGATGTGGCCCACTTTGTATATGATACAAACAACTTTGTGATCCTAACATGTTAGTGTAGATGACATGTGAGTGGGGATATCTATGTAATGAGATTACATAAGATCGGACCATGAAATAGTAACCACTAGATGTAACTCAGTTGACTAGTTAAGTTTTTATTTCACCGGGGATAACCTAGGCAACTTGTCTCAATCATGAGCGAGTTCTGAACTCCTGTTCTCGAGGATTGTCCTTTGACTAGTATGAGTGAGAGTGGCGGTTCGCCACTCAATATGCCTATCTTCTTGGGGACAAGACCAGGTGGCGGTGGGAACTTAACTTAGCAAGATGGAATTCACTCCTTCTCGCCTACTAGGCTAAGTAGAGAATGTTCCCTTAAGTGGTGTCTCGGGACTTGAACAAAGGGCCCGACCCTCTCATTGACCAGAGAGGGACTCTGTTTTGTTGGTAGGACCACAAACAAATTGTTCATTAGAGGAGCATTCGTGAAGGATTGACCTAGGTGGTGTTCACGAACATTAGTGAAGGATTGACTTCTTTGTTATTGGTCAATATCAGTGGACACGAAAATATATCTAAAGTGAGAAGAGTGCGATTCTTGGGGCATGTAGTGGAGTGTTACCGCAATTAAGAAATGTTGATTGGGAGGTTAATGAGATTAACCGAGCAATCTCGTATCGTTGGAGCTTCTGATCTGTAGGTCCATTAGGTCCACCTTCTAGCTCGTAAAGGGTTCTTAAATCGTTTGAATTTGAAGTGTTCAAATTCATAAGAAATAAACTTAATGTATATAGATACGATATAATATCTAGTTTTGGAACTATATATTATAAATTTAATGTGAATATGATTCATATTAAATTATATGAGAGAATTAAATATTTGAAAGAGTTCAAATATTAAATTCAAATGTGAATGTGATTCATATTTGAAAAATATAGGTTAAAATTTAATGTGCATTAGATATGCATTAAAACTATAGGATAGAGGGATAATTGATTAAATGTGATTTAATCTAAATTAAATATAAGATATTTAATTAATTAAATTGATAATTAATTGGATTAATTATTATTAATATTTTATCATTAAACTAATGGGAATGTGTCGGGAGGACACGATCCCACTTCTCTCCACTCCCCATCGATAGGGAATGGGGGAAGTTATCCGTTCACAAAGGCTTCTTCTCCTGGTGAGAAGGGGGCATCGATAAAAATCTGCAATCTGGAATTGTTCCTGTAAAAAGAAAATTTCTCTCTCAAAATTCCCTACACTCCAATAGTTGGCTCCTTCCCACAAAGGAGAGATCTAAGTGGAATTGAGCCATAGAAGGTTCTCCTATTTGGTAGTGTTACTGTTGGAGAAAGCAGAGAAGCATTTTTGAGTTGCGGTCTTTCTTTGTGAACCTTGGAGCAAGGAGTTGCTGTACTGAGGAAAACTACAAAGGTAGCTTCTGTTCTTTTTAATATAATTGTTATTTTTCAGTTTGTTTGCATGTATATCTCCATGTCTAATTAGATTAGATAAGCATGTTTGCTCTGATTTTTATCAATGTATTGGTTTTTGCATTTCAACCAAAACAAACTTTCATATTACGATTCGAAACTCGTTTCCGCTGCTCAAGGGGGATCGGATCCCCATCACCCATAATCAAGAAACAAAACAACTCTTTTCTGTACTTTTATAATTTTCAACACATTTTTCCTTTTTTATATAAGCAAGTACACTAGCTTTCACACATCCACTGCAGGGACCCTTACCTAGAGCACTCGTTCAATGAGTGGTCTAACTGATCACAATGAATGTAGCTTTTTGTCATCGACTCTTTTAAGCACAATTCAATAACACAGATAACCAAGATATTTTTTTTTCTTCAAGCACAACCTTTCATATCATATAAACCATATTGTCATTCATCCTATCATGTAGTTTAACTCTCAAATCAGTACTTACTCTATCGAGGTGACATCAAACTTATAAACACGATAATTGTGTTCTAAGCATTCAAAACTACTGGGAACAGTGTGTGTGCACAAAATTGCAGGAAAAATTCAAGAAAATTTTTAAATTAACTTTCGATTCATATCATGCTCTCGAGTTTGACATAATTACAAAAATTTCATTTAAATATCATCCTAGGCCATCCTAATCATAATTATGCATAAGATCAATCAACAATTTAGTACATATTCGGGATAGTCACAATAGATAAACACCATATCCCACCCCCAAACTTAAACTAAACATTGTCCCCAATGTTTGCAAAATAAGCTAAAAGAAAATCGGAAGGGTAGAGTGAACAATATTGTCTGAGTAATGAAGATCTTCACTTTTCTTTTTGAATTTCTTGGGCTGACCAAGTCACATGAGATAAAAATCTTGTAGAGCGAGCATGAATTTCACGAGGGTGACACCAATGACAACCTACAAAACAAAACTAAACAAACAAACAACTAAAAATAAAAACAAACATAAATGAAATATAAACCTTGGGTTTGCCTCCCAAGAAAGCGCTTTCTTTTAGAATACGGAGAGAAACAAAGGGCAAACACACAAGAAGGAGTGAAACCATGCGAGAAGCGGACTAAATTAGGCTAAAAGGTAGAAGTTGAGCCTTGGACTATGCAAGAGGTGAGGATCGGGCTCAAAGCCATATCTCGATCGACCTCAACTTTGGCCAAGGGCGAAATTTGTTGGGATGTATGTCCTAATCTCGTTTTGTTTGTAATTTTACCATTTGAAATTAATAAGAGTTATTTATTTCATCACTTTGTGTCTCATAAATTTTACAAACTTTATCCAATAAACTAAGCTCGAGTCATTGAATTTATGAGAGAACTAGAACTTGAGCGGTGTGTAGTGGACACAAAGGAAGGATCACGTTCGAGTTAATGACCGAGCGGTCTCACGATATATGGATGGGGTTGAAAACCAAATCCTTGATCTGTTGTGGATGCAACCCACTTTGTATTAGATACAAGCGAGGTGATCGACTCGTTCATGTGGTTGACATGTGAGTGGAGGCATCTGTGCAATGAGAACAAGGCTGGGCCAGTAAATTATTAGACCTCACGATGTAACACCATTAACGTTATGAGACTAATAACTTCATAAATGACCATTAGTGACTCGACACGAATCACAGGCGTGTTACGGACTCCTATCTGCGAAGTGCATCCTTTGAATAAATGCGGGTGAGGGTGGTCACGATTCTCGCCCAATATGCCTATCTTCTCGGGGACGGAACCACGTGGGGCTCGGAACTTAACTACGCAAGATGGAATTTACTCGTTCCGCCTTTAGGAAAACTAGAGGGTTGTTCCGCCTTTAGGGAAACTAGAGGGTTGTTCCTTAAGTGTTGTCTCCATGGCTTGGACAGCGGGCACCCACCCTCTCAACGGCAGGAGAGGTGTGTGTGTATGGTTGGACCATTAAAGCGTTGTTGTTCATTAGAGTAGCGAGCAGTGGAGACTTAAGGAGCAAGAAGTAGCTGCGGGCTTTAGTGGTATTTTGCAGTAGCTAATGAATGTTGATTAACTAAATCAAAGAGTTGGGCGAGGTTAATCTCACGATCATTGGAGCTCATCACTTTGTAGGTCCATTAGGTCTCTCGGTTGGCTCAAAGCTGGATTAATAGAAGGTTTCTGATTTTGGTGTGAATTTGAAGTGTTCAAGTTCACTAAAAGGTAATTATGTCATTTATATGAGATATATATGACATATTATATAGTTTAATGTGAATGAGATTCATAATAAACTATAGGTTAGCCTAATTGTATAATTAGGGCTAATTTGGAGAAATTAGATTGAGAGAAATTAAATTGAATGTGATTCAATTTAAAAATCCTAATTATACAAATGTAATTTGTATAATGAGATATGAGATATCTTATTATATGTGGTTATGCAAATATGATTTGCATAACCTATGGTTAATAGTAAAATGGTAAATAGGTGGAGATTTCAACTCCACCTATCACCATATATAAAACCACTTTGCAAGAAGGATTTCTTATGCTTGTTGCTCATTTTTGGATTTCTCACCAAAAGAGCATTGCAAATTCTCTCAAAATATCCTCTCTCAATCTCTCCTTCCCTCACCAAAAAGGAGTTCCACCACTCTCTCTTCTACCAAAGGAAGAACAACCAGAAAGCGAGTGGAAGTGTCGATTACTCAGCTTTGTTCGAGGAGATCGAAGACGTTGAGATCGTGATCACGAAGGTTAAATGAACAAGAGAAGAAAACTTGAAGGCGGTTCTTCAACAAGTAATTGTTCTTACGAGTTTTTCTTCTTAATTTGCATGTTTAGCCTTGTTTTTATGAGATAGAAAGCTGTTTTAAGAAAGCGGACTTAGCAATGATACCACGGCGATTCGATCGTCATTCCATTGCTGCAGATTTCATTCCCTTGAGAGGCCACCACGACCCAGCCGAGGTCGAGGGCCAAGCCCAATTGGGTCGAGGCCGACCATGACCCGGTGAGTCGAGCCCAATTGGGTCGAGGCCACCACGACCTAGCCGAGGCCGAGGCTAACCTATCTGTGAATTCGTCGATCATCTTCTTCTTCCTCTTCTGGCCTCGATCCGCATCCGAAAATGACCCTCTCCTTTTCCTGCTTCATGATGGATTAGGGTTGACACCCTAGAAAGACCTATAAATATTTCTCTTAGCAAATGAAAGGTAACTTCTTCCTTATTCTAGAAACCCTTGCTAAACTCATCTAAACACTCTCTGACTTAAGCATCGGAGCCTGTGTGGCAAGCACCACACCGGTGTTCAGATCTTTCTTCTTCTACAGGCCACGTTCTTCCCCTCTTCAAACAAATTCATAATGATTGTCACGTGAAGGTCAGGTGAGTTATCTTGTCTGGATTTTGGCAACAACGATTAGCGTAAATGCAGTGGGGAAGAAAAGCAAGCTTATTTGAAAGATTCTTGAACACTCTAAATCCATGTCAAGCAAGGCGATGGAGAAAAGAAACTACAATCTGGAGGGAGAAGATTCTAACTCTGATCATCATCCTCGAAGAACAAAGGAAGTTACTCCCCCTCGACTTCATATTCATGAAGTCCATCAAGAGGAGGAAATTGTTGAACTGGCTAGGATTTTGAAAAAACTCGACAACCAAACTCCTCCAACGAAGGATAGAAGCAGAGCCACTTGTTCGAGATCCTAAAAAGGAAAAGGGCCAATGCTTGAAGATGTGGGTGAGTCGAATCTACACCACGAAACCAAAAGAGAGTTGATTCTAGGAGGCAATCAGACAAAGGTGACTCAAAGGGATCAAAGTGTAACCAGCCGAATAGCCAGGGCAAGATCTGCAATCCAAACAGTGCACAAAAGTTCCAAGAAAGAACGGCCAGTCACGAAGAAGTGACAACAAAGATACAAGAAGATAAAGGAACAAAATCGGACTTGTGAGTCTAATAAACAATAAGCGGCATTACGGGGAGATGAAGCAATAGGATCGGACTTATGAAGTCGATCAACAACAAGCAAAGCAACAAGCCAAAGCTAGAGTCGAAACCTTGCTAGCGAGGCGAGGCCATTACGGCCGAGGCGAGGGCGGCGAGTCGAGGCGGCGGTTATGGTCGAGGCGATCGATTTTGCGAGGCCGACTAGATTTCAACCAAGGTCGACGACCTCAAACAACATAGTCAATGAAGTACACTCTTTTTCAAGCTACAATTTTATTAAAGCATGAATTCGATTTCTCCTCGAACAAAGGGGGCTACACAGGAGATATATCTTCCAATCAAGCAATAATAATGATTCTGAAAATCATTAGAAGACATGTCGAGGCTGACCGCAAAGAGCCAAGGCTGACCATGAAGGTCGACCCCACAACGTGTTTGGTCCAAACTCTCTCTTCCCTTTTCAGCTCCGTTTCAACAAGGGGGCTACTATCGAGGCATACACTGAGTATAGGTCGAGGCCGACCTCGACATGTGCTAAATTTTTAGCAAACTATGAGGCAACCATGTCGAGGCCGACCATGAAGGTCGACCCTACCACACGTTCAATCTGAACTCTCTCTTCCATTCTCACCTCCGTTTCAACAAGGCTTGACTAAAAATTCCAACAATTAATGACGTTTTCATCTCATCAAGATCACACGAATTGAAGCTACAGATAGCCCAATATGCTTTTAAGAAAACCAAATGGGTGAACCTTCAAGAGAAGAATCTTAAACCATGGGAAGACTAGGATCAACCCTACGAGGTATGATCGAGCAATCCCAGGATAATCCAAGGACTACCTTGGAGCCTTAAAATTTTCTCCAAGAAAGTGGTGAACCCCATGAATCCAGGAGGAGAATCTTAAACCATGAGAAGACTAGGATCAGCTCACGGGGTATGATCGAGCAATCCCAGGATAATCCAAGGACTACCTTGGAGCCTTAAAATTTTCTCCAGGAGAGTGGTCGAACACCATGAATCAAGAGAAGAATCTTACACCATGGGAAGATTAGGATTAGCCCTACGAGGTAGATCAAGCAATTCCGGGATAATCCAAGGACTACCTTGGAGCCTTAAAATTTTCTACAGGAAAGTGGTCGAACACCATGAATCCATAGGAGAATCTTACACCCTGAGAAGACCAAAATCAACCCTAAAGGAGTTGATCAGACAATCCCAAGGATAATCTAAAGACTACCTTAGAGTTTAAATCTACACCTTTAGAGAGTAATCTAGTATGACCAAAGTGAAAATGTCCTAAGCAAAGAGATGAATCTGAATACTCTCAAATCAGTCTACATACCAATAGTCTGAAGCTACACCATGCATCCTAATTAGGGAGTGGAGGCTAATGTTATGGGTGAAATTGGACCATAAGGACAAATTTGGAATACAAAGGAAACAAAAGGGCAAACACATAAAAAAGGACTGAAACCATGTAGAAGCGGACTAAATTGTGCTAAAAAGGTAGAAGAGTTGGGCCTTCAGACTGTGCAAGAGGTGAGGATCGGGCTCGAAAGTCGGATCTCTGATCGGTCTCAGCCTAGCCAAGGTCGAGGCCGACCACGACCCAACCGAGCACGAGGTCTAGCCCAATTGGGCCAATGCCGACCATGACCCAGCTGAGGCCGAGCCTAATTGGGCCGAGGCTGACCATGACCCAACCGAGATCGGTGTGACCTCTCCATGGGATCGATCCGTCTTCTTCTTCCTCTTCTAGGTCCGATCTGCATCCGAAGATGGCCCTCTCCTTTTCCTGCTTCATGATGGATTAGGGTTGACACCCTAGAAAGGCCTATAAATATTCCTCTTATCAAAGAAAAGACAACTTGTTCCTCATTCTAGAAACTCTTGCTAAACTCATCTAAACACTCTCTGACTTAAGCATCGGAGCTTGTGTGGCAAGCACCACACCGGTGTTCAAATCTTTCTTCTTAGGCCACGTTCTTTCTCTCTTCAAACAAATTCCACGATGGTTTGTCAAGTGAAGGTCGGTGAGTGATCTGTTGAATTTTTGCAACAACATATTTATAATTATTTTTTCTTCATTTTATCTTAAGATTCAAATAGTTATATATATGACATTGATTTGTCAGGCTGTTTTTTGAAAATTCTTTTTAGACCATGGTTAGAATTATAATAGTTTGTTTAAATTTCATTAGTGATATATTATTGTAAGATTTCAAGTGTAGTGGAGAATATATTAATGCATGATCTCAAATCTTTCAAAAATAATTGGAGTTTCAAAGTAATGTTATTCACAACACAATTTGTTGAAAAGTATCGACATAATAGAACTTCTAAATGCATTGAGACTTTTTGTTACACATATTTAAGGGATTTTAAAATTTTCTAAAAAATGAGTTTTAAAATTGGTAGATAATGTGTTATTTAAAAGATTTTGAATTTGACAAACTTTTGTTCTTTTAGACTAGATATTTGGAATATTTTGTTTTGGGTTTTCTAATTTCTTTATACTTTTAAAATATGTTAGTTAATTTAGTAAATTTCTGTCGTTAGAATTTAGAAGGTTTTGATGCTTTATTTTTTTAAATTCCTTTATACATGATTTAATTTATTAAAACTTTTCAAATTTCATGACAAAACAATTAATGATCCAATATATTACATATTTTGTTTTTAAAAAAATACTTCTATACATTTGCAAATAATAACATTGCTAAGTAATGAGCAATGATTTTTTTTCCTTTTATATCAAATTAATTACTTCAAGATATATGTGAGTTTTGATTTATTTTTCATTACTACTATTTGCCTTCTTTTTATTTTAAGACATAAATAGTTCTATATCATTACATTTGTGAGGTCAATTTTTTGTTCTTTTAAGACTACTATTAGAATTATAATAATTTGTTTAAATATCATTTAAATTACTCTTAGTAATATATTATTGTAAAATTGCAAACACAATGAAAAATATGTTAATACGTGATTGAAAAAAATAGAAATTGTAATGTTTCATTCAATATAATTTTGCCACCAATTTTTTCTCTCCGGAATGAAAATTCAACTTACTCAATGTATTGATGTGCTACTTTACCTACTTAATCTTTAATTTAAGGACAAAACTTACTAAAAAAAAATAAACATTAAAATGTGTTTAAATTAAAATCTACATTTTATAAAAAAAAATAATATTTAAATATAAACACAATTACAATATAATCTTCACATGCAACACACGTTAATGTTTTCTAAATATTAATTTTTAGTACACTTGGAGTTGGAACCATTAGAATTTTGCAACATATAAAATTTGCTCATTAAAACATACATTTAGTCTCACTTTAATATTTTACAACCACAACATTTATAGAGCAATATAATTAAGTTGGATATGAGTCGACGTCATTTAAGACAAATAACTTGAGTGAAAGATAACATTGCAGATCAAATTTAGGCAACATTTAAAAATTTAAAGGATAGAAGCAATTTTATTATTGTTGTTAATTTTACAAAAACTTATTTGTATTAGATAATGTAAATGTTTGATAATTATTTTTTATATGTTTTAATGCATGTTACACATCAAGATTCTTAGTCTTTCCCAACACTGACATTTGTGGAGAGGAGGCCAGAAAATGTCAGGAGAGCCTCTCTTGACGTCGGCGAAGTCTTTTAATAAACCCATAACGAGGTCAACGGTGGCTAACCACAACACAACAAGACGACGACATGAAATTGAGGTATTGGCGGTGGCGGTGGCGGTGGCTACCAACAACAACATTTTTGGAGAGGGCAATGAGATGGAGGCAAAAAGAGGGAGAGAAAAATAAAGGTTTCACACATATGAGGGAAAGAAAAGGAATCTGGGCATTTTTATCGAACCTTTGCCGATGCAAGATTTCACAGCGCCGACAAAGCCCACCCTCTCCCAACATCGTGTAATGGGAGCGTTAGGAGAACCCTTAAATTTAAAGGTTCTCCCGATGCTGCCATTACAACGTCAGGAAAGGATGACCTTTGTCGACACCCAATTTCACAACGTTGACAAAGGCCCCCTCTGCAGGTTCTCTCGACGCCATCATGACGTCGCCAAGAGAGGATGCCTCACCGACGCGATTTGGTGCATCAGAAGGTTCAACGTCGACATAGCTTAAGTTTCTTGTGGTGTTATATATATATATAAAATACTAAATTCTATTTAAATCATAAATAAAATAAAAAAAAAAAGAAATAGTTATCAAACAAGTTTTTATTTTTGTTTTTCTTTTTCAAGAAACAAGAAACAAAAATAGTTACTAAACATATTCTTGTTTCTAGTTTTTAAAAAAAAAAGAAAAAACAACGTTAGGGCCTGTTTGGTAGGTAATATGGATTTTGTTTTATGTTTTCAGATTCATTGAATTAGTGAATCGTATTTGTGAACATGTGTTTTGAAAACTTGTTTTGGATTATGTGATCCAAAAGTAGAAATTCTAAAAACAACATTTTATGTTTTTCATTGTATCTAGATTACGAATTTGAAATATTAAAATTGAATTATTTTAAACAAAGATAAAAATCTTAATAAATATAGTATTCCATAATTATAAACTTAATTTACTTTTGTTAAATTAAAATATGTATAATATAATATATTATAAAATATAAAATATTATATTATAAAATAATAATTATATATAAAAAAACATGTTCATAAATTAATTAATAATGTTTTATATTCAACCTAATATTTAGTTTTGCAACTACTAACTAATTTTATGATCTATAAATATATTATAGAACACATGGAATCAAATTTCTAAATCTATACCAAACACATATCTAGAAAACATGAAATCTGGCTCTGTTTTTCATTGAATCGCTTGTTTTCAAATTTACATTTTTTTGGATTGCCTCTAAAAGCAGGCCCTTATTAATCCGACCTTAAAAACCACTAGTTTTGTATAATTATTTTAAAATTTACACCTATTTTAATTAGCTCGAGTTTAACCAATGTTAATCCCAAGGTGGTTGTCACCTTTGCAAATGTTATGAAACCGATAAATTTGCATTCTTGGGAAAGCACCATTGACTCGATGTAGAGAATTTAGGGAGTGGCTAATTATTTTTGTTGGTTGGAATGAACTCACCTTTCTCTCTCTCACAAAGAGAGCTTAAATCTATCATCCCTAAAGTTTGGTGGATTTTGTCATCTAATGAGTAAAGGAATGACCAAAGTGGGTTGGAATTGGGTCTACTAGCTATGAGGGGACCAAGTCAAGGCCCAAATGAAGGCCTTGCCATTTGGTCGGCAGAGGACGACCAAAGACTTGGCATCGACCCAAGCCGGACCCTTATTTTTACATGAGGGACCGAACTAAAGTCCCTTTTGGGCTTTGCCACTGAGTCGCCCTAGCTAGGTGGAGGGCGACCACGTGCTTGGACTATTTCTCATCCTTTATCGCTTTGGATTGGTCTTCTGTTAATTCCAGTCTGTTTTGATTTCGTATTGGGCTCTTTTCCTTATTTGACTTTTTGCTACCGTTCAATTTCACCTATAAGAGGTATTACCACAATATTAGATTTGAACACTCCATTTATAGTTAGTTCCAAAACTATTCGATAATTTTCACCAATAGCAAAACTTTCATACACAATACGAAGCCGAATGTATTGCAGTCAAGATGGAGCCAAAAAATTTTTAAAAAAAATGTAAGGGAAAGAATTTCGCATTCTAACTTTTTACTTAACACATTTTCAATCCCAATTTTCTTTAATAAAGAAGAATGAATTAAAAGGAAAAGCTTTCGAATCTATATCTTCATACAAGCTTTTCAATCTAAGACAAACCAAAAGGAGAACGGGGCAATTAGCCCGAGCGCATCGAAACGAAGAATTTACAAGGCCAATTTGGAGGAAACAGGCTGAGAAGTATCAGATTGCAAAGATAATTGGCTGTTCGTGTTGGTTGTTGAGTAAGTATAAGAAAAAGGGTTCTCAATGGCAGCTGTGGGAGCATAGAACATGGGCACAGGCATTTGTGTTGGAAGTTTAGGCAATGGGGCTTCAAAGTTCAGCACTTGAATTGCTTGCCTTATGGAAGCCCTTAGGTTATGATTTGGGTGGGCACACCACAGCCCCACAGTCATCAAACACACCATTTCTTCTTCATTGAACTCTCCATTCAATGCCTTATCAGCTGCTTCTAAAAGTCTTCCTTCTCCATACAGCCCCCAAACCCAACTCACCAAACTTATCTTTTCTTCTTCTTCTTTATGGTGCTCCACTGCTTTTCTCCCACAGGCTATCTCCAATGCCACCACCCCGAAACTGTAAACATCTGATTCCTTGCTCGCCTTGCTTGTAAGGAGGGACTCTGGAGCTAGGTAGCCCATCGTGCCTGCCACGACTGTCGGTGGGCGAGCGGAGGCCATGGTCGACTAGCCTGGCTAGACCGAAGTCGCCGACCTTTGCATTGAAGTTTGAGTCCAGCATGACATTGCTCGATTTGATATCTCTGTGGACAACGCATTGCTCCCACTCCTCGTGGAGGTAGAGCAAGGCGGAGGCTATGCCATGAGCTATTTTGTATCTTACAGGCCAGGAGAGGCGCGGTTTCTTCCCGAACAAATGGGAATCCAAGCTCCCGTTTGGCATGTACTCGTAGAAACGAGCAAGAAATGGCCGCGTTAAGTGGCTGTACCCGGCGAGTTTGAACAAGATTCCGATGTCGCAAGCGGCTTATGATATTCACCTCAGAGATGTACTCCTTTTTGCCCTGTTTGGAATTGCTTGATATCTTCTTTGCTGCTATTTCCATGTTTAGTTCTGTCACAAAGCCTTTGTAAACACCACCAAAACCCCCTTGTCCTAGCTTCCCCTCTTCAGAAAAGTTGTTGGTTGCTTTAACAAGTTCCTTATAAGCAAATCTCTTTGGCCCAGTTCCTTTTATGAACTCTTCATCAACAACATTCTCCACCATGCCAATTTCTTCATCTTCAAATTCATCATCACCATCTCCCTCTTCTCTTTCT
This sequence comes from Trichosanthes cucumerina, assembly GCA_036507285.1. Classification (NCBI taxonomy): domain Eukaryota; kingdom Viridiplantae; phylum Streptophyta; class Magnoliopsida; order Cucurbitales; family Cucurbitaceae; genus Trichosanthes; species Trichosanthes cucumerina. The sequence goes on along the minus strand of JAYKKG010000023.1, from coordinate 197,430 downwards.
TTTGGTTTCCTCCTTCTTCTCCACCAAACAGCAAAAAATACCAAACCAGACGCAGTTATCGACCCCACCAATCCAATCACCAGCCCCTCAATCCACGGCTTGGATTTTCCCCACCAGTTTCAGTTTCAACAATCAGATCCAAAGTCGAAGTGAAATTCCAACTTCTAATTGCTTGAATTGGGATCGACTGACCTGTTGATGCAGAGAAGCCTACGATCACTCTCGCCGGAAGACTTTTCTTCAAATCAATGGGAATATCAGTAAGATTCAACGTAATCGACTCGTTTGGAACCTGAGGATCTTTCAGCGTAACATCCATTCTCCTCAATGTTGCATTGTAAGTGATTCGCGCACCCAAAATATCTCCGGAAACCATTGTATTACTCCAAGTACGATTAGCGACGGACCGGATGGAATTCACATCAACACCAACATGATTATCGCTAGAGTCCCACGGATCTTGAAAAATATCGAACTCGACGGCGACCATCTGATTCGACGGATTGCCGTCGTTCGATTGATTGAACAACCCTAGCCATCCACCGCCGGAATTCAGAGGAGGCGATGTTGAATCCTCCGAAGCTATGAAGAAGGCGATTCCACCGGCGGAGCCGTTCCCCCTCCCGTTGGGAAACAAGATTACAAACTCGAAATAAGTGGTGAAATCAGCGGATATGTTGGTGATTGGATCCCATAGTTGAATCGGCTGCCAGAAGTAAGCTCTTCCAGTATCGTTGAAGACGCTGCCGCCGATCTGGTTGTCGGTGAGCCGGAGAGAAGGATGATTGAGAACTGTGCCTCTTGAGGCACTGTTGACGAGAGTGATATTGGTGGAATCGGGGAAAGAAGAGAAGGAGAAACTGGCGGAGCTGCAACAATGGATGAAGAAGGTAAAAATCAACAGCAACAAAGAAGATTTAACAGGGGAATTTGAAGATTCAGAACACATAATTAAAAATCGGAAAAAGGGTTCATGAACTAGGGCTAATCTGAAGAATCAAAGAAATATACCAAATAGGGCTCTTTGATTTGTGGATTTATTGATCTTCTTGTCAGCCACCAACCATATTGATTCATGGCTTCCTGAGAACACCAGAAGCGACCAGGTCAAGAAGATTGAATCGTCAATATTGGACTCTTTTTGAATTTTCTTCCGCCATGACATGGCTTCCTCCGTTTCGGCGTCCATTCTTTGCTATAGCTTTGGCGCGTTTTTACCAAAGATGATGTTCTAAGATTTTAAATTAGGAAAATACATCACTTCATTCGTAACCAGTAATCACACAATTTTTTTTTTAAAGACTGCACTTTAAATTAACACAAGTATTTCACAATTTTTAAATAGATCATTTTTTTTTTTTTTTTTGGCTAATAATCACCTACTATTTGAGAAGTAAAGTGAGTTATAATAATATTAGTTATAAAATTATGTAAAATATATAATTTGAGGTTGTTTGGGCGTAAGTAGGTTATAATATGGCTAGATTATAATAATGTCATGAGTTATTATAATATGTGGAATCATATAATATTATTTAAAATGCATAGTAGTATAGTTTGGAGTTATAATAATCGATGTTTGGAGTGCAGAGTATTCCATAGGTTATAATAACACAGGTTATTATAGTGTGTGCCCAAACAGACCCTTTGTGTTTATAATGGAGAGTTATTTAGTTTGAGTTATAATACTTTGTGTTTGGGATACACAGTATTTCATAGACTATTTGTTGGGGTGTTTGCCCTAATCTCGTGTAGTTTGTAATACAGTTCTTATAAATGAATAAAAGTTATTGATTTATCAAACTTTGTATCTCGCATTTTATAAAACTTAATCCAATAAACTAAACTCCAGGGTCATATTATAGTACTTGAACGGTGTATAGTTGACACACGAGGAGGATCACGTTCGAGTTAATGACCCGAACGGTCTACAGTATATGGATAAGGTTGGAAACCTCATCCTGGTTACACTGTGGATGCGATCTGCTTTGTATTAGATACAAACGAAGTGATCTAACTCGTTCATGTGGTTGACATGCGTGTGGGGGCATCCTGTGCAATAAGATTGTACAAGACCATACCGTGAATTATTAGACCTAATGATGTAACACTGTTAACAGTAGGACTAATAATTTCGTAGATGACCATTAGTGACTCGTCCTCGATCCACGAGCGTGTTCTGGACTCCACATGCTGCGGGGTATGTCCTTTGACTAGTACGAGTGAGGGTGGCCTGAGAACGCCCAATATGTCTACCTTCTTGGGGGACCTCGTGGGGAGCTGGGAACTTGACTACGCAAGAAGGAATTCACTCGTTCCCGAACTAGGGAAACCAGAGAGGTTGTTCCCTTAAGTGTTGTCTCCAGGGCTTGAACAACGGGTGCCCACCCTTTCACTAGCTTGAGAGGGACATTGTTTATGGTTGGACCATACAACAAAGTTGTTCGTTAGAGAAGCAGTAGGACTTAAGGAACAAGAAGTAAATACAAGGATAAAATGGTAATTTGACTCAACGGTGACTATGAACAACCTGTGAAGGGACGACTCGCGGGGATTGGTTATATCGATTGCTACAACTTGTCCTACAATGGTTGGAGTTCAACTACAAGGTTTAGTGGAGTGTTACTGTAGCTAATGAATATTGATTAACCGGATCAAAGAGTTTGATCAGTTAATCTCATATCATTGGAGCTTATCAAGTGTAGGTCCATTAGGTCCCTCGGTTGGCTCAAATTGGACAAATTAAGGGTTTACAGTTTGGAGTGGATTTGAAGTGTTCAAATTCACTAATTGGGTGGTTATGTCAATTATATGTGATATAGTTGACATAATATATAGTTTGATGTGAATTAGATTCATAATAAACTATAGAATAGCTTAATTGATTAATTAGTGCTAAATTGGAGAAATTGAATTAAGAAAAATTAAATTGAATGTGATTCAATTTATTATTCCACAATTATGCATTATGTGATATGCAAATAGGATTTGCATATCATATGGTTGTGGTAAAATGGTGAATTGGTAGAGATTTTAACTCCACCACACACCATTATAAATAGGTGCTTTGTGAAGCACTTGGTGGAACATGAGTTCTCATTTTTGGAATTCCATCCAAAGAACACACCACAAATTCTCTCTAGCCTCTCTCAATTCTCTACAATCTTACTCCAACCCAAATTCCAAAAGGAGTCCCACAACTCTCCCTCAACCTCCCAAGAACAACCGAGAAGAGCTTTTGGAAGTGTCTTTGTTCAGATTCGAGGATCGTGTTCATGAGGTTCTTTGGATCGAGAGAGACCGAGGAGGGATCACAAGAAGTTGTCTACAAGAGGTAAGTAAAGTGTTTACTCTATGTTTTCCTTCTCGAATCAACATGTTTAACTTAGAAATATATGTCGATATGTTCAATTTTAAGAAACCACACACACAACGAATCAACAACATCTTCCGTTGTGGGAAATCAATTCCCTTTAATTGGTATCAGAGCCAAAAGTTGCTCTTCGTTGTGTGTTGTGTAATTTCTTAAAATTAAGGTGGGTAGCATTAACTTCATGAGATGAATGTTAATGGTTTGCGAAATGGATGTTTTCGATTTTGGCACTTAGACTAGATTTACATTTTTCATTGATGAGATCGATGTAAGGGCCCGTTGTTTTGGGTATTATTGTATGTAAATCGAGTCTGTAAGTCTGGGTCGTTCGTGGCAAGAGTTGCTATGAAGAAACGGAGCGAAAACGGGTGAAAAACACCAAGTGGAGCTGCTGGACAGAGGACAACTTTACGACGTTGTTCATCGACGTCACAACACCATCTTTGCGGATGGAAGGCTTGCGGCAGGCAAGCATTGCAACGTTCATGGGCGTTGAGACGTGCATAGCACGCTCAGTGTTGCGACGCCAGTGGCGGCGTTGTAACGTTGTGAGCGTCACGCGCTGGTAGACGCAAAGGAAGCGCAACGTTTCAACGCTGCCCACGACGTTGCAACGCTGCTTCGATAGTTGGCAGTTCCAGTGCTATTTTCGCGCGAGAGTGGCATGATGGGAGCAGTTTTGGCGGTTGATGAGGCCATTTTCTCCATTTTTTTAGCTTTAATTTAATTTATTTGTTATTTAAATTAAGTTTTATTAGTTAATATTGATATTAATTGATTTGATTAAATTCTCCAGGGTGCCAAAATCAGTCCATGTTTGCTATTTTATTATATTATGCAAGTGTTGTATGATTTAATTATATGCATAATGTATGCCATATAGTTTTAAAATCTCACCTTAGGTTAAGCATTTCATGCATCATGTTTATATTATAAATGTTATAATATATAGTATGCATGATAGGATTATATTATAAGAGTTATAATATGATGCATGTTTTAATTTAATTCATGTAAGAGTTATATTACTTAGATTAAAAGCATTGGCATGCATTTGTACATGTGATGTATATGTATGTTATAGTTTAATTATTCATGTGATGAATGATCAAGCATAATAACATAGAAATACATGTAATCTAAGTTAATTATTAGTTTTAAATGGTTTAAAACTTGAATAATTAGACTTAGGTTTTCTATTTCTAATAAGATTAGAATTAGGAAATCAAAATATAACTAATGGATGGTGACTAATTAGTAACTCTGTCTAAGGAAGGTTATGTCTAAGGCTGGGGTATTTATGCTGACGTTTTGCGGAACACCCTACACCGAAACCGACACGGAGTGAATTTGGTCCGGAGATCCACAGGTTATATTACGCGTGAGTGTCGTTAATTAATCGTTAATTAAATATACTTACTTAGACCTAAGTTAATAATATGATTATAGACTTAGGCTAATCCAATATAAAAGTTATATTGGTAGACTTAGGTAAATATTAGCAAGTTTATCTAGGTCAATCCCGTTAATCTAAAGTGCTGGTGGGAGGAAATTAAGTGTATAAGATACATTTAAGTTTCCATCTACAAATCTCCGTGAAGTTCACACCGTGAGATCCATACTCGGCCTCGTGGCGCAAATGGGAGCGTCCCCTTATGGGTGACATTTGTATGGGTCAACATTTAAGGTGAATTGAGAGAGTACTTATAGTGAGTGGGAGCGGGACCTGTGAAAACGAGACTCACGGTCTCTTCTTTCGATTCACACCGTGAAACGCCCATGATCTACCTGCTAGTTTGGTCTGGCCCAAACAATCCCTACGGAGGGCTTTGATCATGGGAGTCGGAACACCGTGAATTTCCGAAAGGGATACGATTTCCTTATTGGTTAGCCTTCATAGTCCTCCCTACGACGGCTATTGTTTGGACAATACTTGGAAATTTAAAGATAAAGGGTGACACTCACGTGATTCTTAAGAGTTAATGGATTCAGACCGAATAATGGTAGCTAGATGCCTAATGGACTAAGAGTTATTACGTCAGTATTAGGGTGCAGTGAGAAAAAGTCTCGCCTAGAGAGGAGGAGTGATTCATGCTCACCCTACGGTGGCGGTCATTCTAAACCTTTGGGGTATCATTGCAATTTTAAATGACCTGGGAATCATAGGATAAAATTTGATAAAACATGATTAGAATTTTTTAAAAGTTTATTACGAGAACTTATACAAAGTTCTTTTTTCCTTTTTCAGCACAATGTCGAGTTCAATCATAGCTCTTTTAGCTTCCGATAAGCTCGTAGGTGATAATTACCGATCGTGAAAAAACAATATAAACACAATCTGAGTAACAGACGACCTTAAGTTCGTTCTCACTGAGGAATGTCCTCAGATCCCTGCTCAAAACGCACCTCAAGCTGTTAAGAACGCGTATAACCGCTGGACCAAAGCCAATCAGAAGGCCAAGGTCTACATCCTGGCTACCCTATCTGTAGCTCGGCTAGGAAACTTGAGAGTATGGTCTCAGCTCGTGAGATCATGAGTTATCTGCACAATTTGTCAGAACATTTGTCTGATCAGATTCGGCATGAATCCCTCAAATATGTTTATAACGCGCACATGAAGAAGGGAACTTCAGTAACAGAACATGTTATTGATCTAATGGTTCACTTCAACGTGACCAAAATGAGCAGGCGATTATAGATGAGCAAAGTCGGTGTCGTCCATCCTGGAATCTCTTCCGAAGAGCTTCATGTAATTCCGCGTCAATGCAGTGATGAATAACAAGGAGTATAATCTGACTTCCCTCCTTCACAAGCTGCAAATTTACGAGCCTCTTATGGAAGACATGGGACAAAGCAATGGAGAGGTAAATCTGTTTGTCCATTCCAAAAAGATCCAAGAGGGTTCATCCTCTAGAACCACGTGTAGCAACCATCCTTCTGGACTTGACAATACACAGAAGAAAAGAAAAGGAGGAAAATGAAAAGGGAAAGGCACAGTAGAGCTGCTGTTCGGCAATAGAATACTGTTATTTGATAACATGTAAATAGTTGAAAGGTTTACTAGAAACCTTATTTCTATTTCTTTCCTTATTAAACAGTGTATTTACATTTCAAGAGTAATAAAGTGTTTATTTCTCGAAATGCAAATTCGTTATGTTCTGCCTCACTTGAGAATAATTTATATGTTTTAAAACCAAACTGAGTCAAAAGTGTTTTGAATACTGAATTGTTTAAAACAGCAGAAACGTGAACTAAGAAATTAAAACTTTCTCCAAAAGAAAACGCCCATCTTTGGCATCTGAGGTTAGGCCACATAAATCTCAATAGGATTGAGAGACTTGTGAAAAGTGGACTTCTAAACGAGTTAGAAGAAAACTCATTGTCAGTTTGTGAGTCATGCCTTGAAGGCAAAATGACCAAAAGATCTTTTAGTGGAAACGGTTATAGAGCTAAGGAGCCTCTTGAGCTTGTACATTCTGACATCTGTGGCCTGATGAATGTTAAAGTACGAGGAGGTTACGAGTACTTTGTATCTTTTGTAGATGACTACTTGAGATATGGATACGTTTACCTAATGCAACGAAAGTCTGAAACTCTTGAAAAGTTCAAGGAGTACAAGACTGAGGTTGAGAACCAATTAGGTAAAACGATTAAAACACTTCGAACGGATCGAGGTGGAGAGTACATGGACACTGAATTCCAAGACTATATGATAGAACATGAAATTACGTCCCAACTCTCAACACCTGGTATGCCACAACAGAATGGTGTATTAAAAAAGAGAAACAGAACGTTGTTGGACATGGTTCGGTCGATGATGAGTTATGCTCATCTCCCTAACTCGTTTTGGGGTTATGCAGTGGAGACTTTTGTATACATTTTGAACAACTGTTCCGTCGAAAAGTGTTTCTGAAACACCCTTCGAACTCTGGTTTGGTTGTAAAACAAATTTATGTCATTTCAAGATTTGGGGATGCCCGACCTATGTGTTGGTGTCAAACTCGAAAAAAGTGGAACTTCGTTCAAAATTATGCCTATTCGTAGGTTACCCAAAAGAAACGAGGGCTGGTTTCTTTTATGATCCTGAGGAAAATAAGGTGTTTGTATCGATAAACGCCACGTTCCTTGAGGAGGACCACATTAGGGACCATAAACTAAGAAGTAAGACTGTGTTCAACGGAATGAACAACTCATCAACAAAAGTTGTTGATGAAGCTAGTACATCAACAAGTGTTGTTGATCCTAGCTTGTCTAACCAAGTACGTTCTTAAGAGTTGAGAATGCCTTGACGTAGTGGGAGGGTTGTGAGACAGCCCGAACGTTACATGGGTTTGGCTGAATTCTAAGTTGTCATACCTGATGATGATTGCGAGGATCCATTGACCTATGCTCAGACAATGAATGATGTTGACAAAGACGAATGGATTAAAGTCATGGACCAGGAAATGGAGTCTATGTACTTCAATTCCATCTGGGAGCTTGTGGACCAACCGGATTGGGTTAAACCTATCGGTTGCAAGTGGATCTACAAGCGTAAACGTGGTGTAGATGGGAAGGTATAGACCTTCAAACCCAGACTAGTGGCAAAAGGGTTTTACCCAGAGAGAAAGGGTTGACTATGAGGAAACATTTTCTCCTGTTGCCATGGTAAAGTCTATTAGAATCCTTCTGGCCATTGTCGCATATTATGACTATGAGGTATGGCAGATGGATGTCAAGACGACGTTTCTGAATGACAATCTTGACGAGACCATCTACATGGACCAGTCCAAGGGGTTCATTGTCCAAGGCCAAGAGCAAAAAGTTTGCGAGCTTCAAAGGCCTATTTATGGACTAAAACAAGCCTCAAGGTCTTGAAATATAAGATTTGATGAGGCAATTAAATCTTATGGCTTTAATCAAAATGTTAATGAGCCTTGTGTCTACAAGAAAATTATCAACAACACTGTCGCATTTCTTATATTGTATGTGCATGACATCCTACTCATTGGGAATGGTGTAGGATTTTTGACTGACATTAAGAAATGGCTAGCTTCGTAATTCCAAATGAAAGATTTGGGAGAAACTCAATATGTTCTAGGTATCTAGATAGTCCAGAATCGGAAGAACAGGACACTAGCCATGTCTCAAGCATCCTATATCGAGAAGATGTTGTCCCGGTATAGTATGCAGAACTCTAAGAAGGGTTTATTGCCTTTCAGGCATGGGGTTCACCTGTCTAAGTATCAGTGTCCTAAGACACCCCAAGAAATTGAGGATATGAGACGCTTCCTTTATGCTTTAGTTGTGGGGAGCCTTATGTATGCAATGTTGTGTACTAGACCCAACATTTGTTATGCAGTCAGGATATCCATCAAATCCAGGATTAAATCACTGGACAACCGTAAAGGCAATCTTCAAGTATCTTAGGAGAACGAGGGACTTCATGTTTGTGTATGGAAGTGGGGATTTGATCCTTACAGGATACACAAATTCTGACTTTCAGACCGATAAGGATTCTTGGAAATTCACATCGGGGTTAGTGTTCACCTTCAATGGAGGAGCTGTAGTATGACGAAGCATCAAGCAGGGATGCATCGCTGATTCCACGATGGAGGTCGAGTATGTTGCGACTTGTAAAGCTACAAATGAAGTTGTTTGGCTTAGGAAGTTCATGCTAGATTTGGAAGTTGTTCCAAATATGAACTTGCCAGTAACCCTGTTTTGTGACAACAATGAGTGGCAAAGAGCTAACTCTCGAGAGAACCCTCGAGTCATAAGAGTGGCAAGCATATTGAACGCAAGTATCACCTAATACGGGAGATTGTGCACCATAGAGACGTGACAGTCACGCAGATAGCTTCGGAGCACAACGTTACTGATCCGTTTACAAAGGCCCTCACGGCTAAGGTGTTTGAGGGTCACCTAGAGAGTTTAGGTCTTCGAGTTCTTCAAGATTAGGGCAAGTAAGAGTATTGTAAAGGGTATTTGTATGCCCTAGTTTATTGTATTACTTGAGAAATGTATATGTACTCCACTAGCTTAGTTCAAGTGGGAGTTTTTGGGGTGTTTGCCTTAATCTCGTGTAGTTTGTAATACAGTTGTTAGAAATGAATAAAAGTTATTGATTTATCAAACTTTGTACCTCACATTTTATAAAACTTAATCCAATAACTAAGCTCCAAGGTCATATTATAGTACTTGAACGGTGTGTAGTTGACACACGGGGGGGATCACGTTTGAGTTAATGACCAGAGCAGTCTGATATATGGATAGGGTTGGAAACCTCATCCTGGTTACACTGTGGATGCAACTCGCTTTGTATTAGATACAAACGAGGTGATCCAGCTCATTCATGTGGTTGACATGCGAGTGGGGGCATCTTATGTAATGAGATTGTACAAGACCGGACCGTGAATTATTAGACCTACTGATATAACACCGTTAACAGTAGGACTAATAAAACTGTGCTTGTTTTTTCACCATTTCTCTACATGTTCTTCATCTTCTCTATAATTGTTTCCATATTTCTTAAGAAAAAACTTGAATTCTTAGCTAAATTTCAAAAACAAAAACAAGTTTTTGGGAACTAATTTTTTTAGTTTTGAAATTTTGGCTTGGTTTTTGAAAACACATCTAAAAAATAGATGAGAAAACATGAAAAGTCATGGGTGGACATAGTATTTATAGACTTAATTTTTTAAAACTAAATGGTCATCAAATGGGGCCCTAGTTTTTAAAATATGGTCCGATTTTTGAAAACATAGGTAAAAAGTGGATAACAAAACAAGTAAATACTTATGTGGGAGTAGTATTTACAAGCTTAATTTTAAAAAACTAAAAACTAAAAAACGAAATGGTTATCAAACGAGACCTACTTTTTTTTAGTTTTCAAAACTTGGCTTATTCTTTCATAATATGTGTAAAAAGTATATAAAAAAACAAGGAGCTCATAGATAAAAGTAATATGTATATGCCTAAATTCCAAAAACCAAAAACCAGAGCCTAGGTTCTTAAACTCATGTTTTTTTATTGAAAAAAAGTTAATGTTTTTAGAATAAAATAATTCAATATGACATAGAAGGGTATGCCAACGAATGAATAAAACAATAATTAGTTCGAGATAGCGGAAAATTTTTTGGTTGATCTATCATAATCTTATCTAGTTGGATTATTTTTTATATCACATCATGCCAAATCATCAATTCATAGTTCAATTAATATGTCAGATAAACATTTAATTAATAAGTTAACAAGAGTATAACTCAACTGACATAAAATATGAGCTTATGATCAAGGTTTAGGTTCGAATTCTCTCATTTTTAAATGTTGTTAAATATTTAATTAACAATGTTGACCTAGGGTACTAAAATTCAAATTCAAAGTTAAAAAGGGCATAATTGCAATAGTTTAAAGTGTAAAATTAAACTAAATAAAAAACCTAATAAAAGCACTTAGGGCACGTTTAATGTTGCGTGATTTTTGCGACAATGTAAAGCCTCAAGTGTACGGTTTCAAGTTTTAGCGTAGTGATTAGTGAGTGCAGAATATCGTGTTGGGATTTATGCCCTAAACTCATGGATGTGTAATAAAATTTATTTAAATAAAATAAAAAGTTATTTTATTCATTTATAGATTTGCTTGAACTTAACTCTCATAAACTAACATCCAAGATTATTTATGAAACTTGAATAATATGTAGTAGACATATTGGTGGATCATGTTCAAGTAATAACCTTAAGGGTCTATAGTATATGGATAAGGTTGGAGTTCCTCATCCTGATAACACTATGAATACGACTGATCGGCGTAGACACGCAAGTGCACGTGATCGAAGTAATAGAAACTGAAGTATTCTAGAGTATCGAACCCACAGGGAATGAGTTTACGAGTTAAAAAAGAAAGCAATGAATGCTAGTGAAATTGTAAGTAAGGTAACCAAAGATATAATGGGTTGAATTTGGTGTTTTTAAGCTACTGTAAATGAAGAAAAATCAATGGAATAAAAGAAGGGAATTCAAGTGTTTTTTCCCCTTTGGAGAAAATGCTGCTGAAAATGCTACAACAATTGTGTCAACAAATCCAAATCTAAGTAAATGAGGTTCAATTCCTATTCGGTTTTGCTCCCAAATCCTTTAGAAAACTAAACAATTAAACCTACATGTTTGTGACTAATTAAGCTTAGATGATTCTCGCACACAACCTCTTGATTTCGGAGTCTCGCTTTATGTCTAGGGTCGAAGTTTCGGATCTTATGTCTAAGTCCTTTCCTCCGTTGTTTTTAGGATATCTACTGTTCCTTGACCCTCTCGGTATCAAGTTCGAGTCTTGTTGAACACGATCTCGTCGTTAGCTAAGGACTGCCAATTTTATTCCCTAAAAACAAACGTTGATTTGGTTGCCAACACAACTACCTTGTTACTTTTAGATAGACATCTCTGTTCTAGGGCATTCACACTTGAACCCCTAAAGATGAAATTAACTCATGATGAAAACTAAAGGAAACATATTTTTAGATGTTGAAAAATAAAAGGAAAACAGAAAAGAAAATATACGAAAAAGAAAACTATAAAACCGAAAAGAAAAATTACACAAGGGCTCGAGTTCTTCCTTTTTATTTGTGAAAAAGCAAGGGAATGAGTTGTTGTAGTAACCAAATGGAAGAAACAAAGGAAGGAAAAGAACCGAAACAAAAGAAAAGCAAATCAGTAACTTAAAGTAAGCTCTCGGGTTCCTCTTTTTGTTCCAAAAATGGGGTTTTTAACTTAAGTGCAAAAGCTACAAAATAAAGAGAAAAGGAAACATAAACTTTACTGAACTTTCAAGTGCATAAACAATAAAGAACAACTCTAACCCCCGTTGTTAACCGATTCTACCCACACATGAGTTAGAAATCTTAACCTTTAAGGCTTTAACAAAGAGGGATTAACTCAGGTTTTTACAACTAAATAAAAAGAGTACAACTTGCTAAAAAGAGAATGAAATACCTGCAGTAAAAAGGTAAAAAAGCGTGCGAGAAAAATAAAAAGCGGAGAGAAGCGAGCTTTGAATCTCCTCTTCGCCTCCATTCAAACTCTCGATTTGTAGCCTTTTATAGATGAAACAAGTAGTTTTTTTTTCTCCAAGAATCCATCCTTAAATCGTGGGTAATTGATTTGGTATAATTTTAGGCCAAATTCTTTCCAAAAGTGAGTGAAAATCTCCAAAAATCTTGCAATCCAAAATTGAGGCGTGCTCCTTAAGTCTGAAAATTTTGCGAGCAACTTTGTCCAACATTGTGTCTGGCATTTATGTTCAACTTTGTTGGTGATAATGCAATTGCAATTTCTCTAGCATTTTTTTCTCTGTTATTCTTTTCATACAAAAACACATAAAATTTGTTTGTTTTCACTCATTTTTCCCTTAATTCTTATTTTTCTCATATTTTAGCAAGCTTTAGAAATTTTACTCTCAAATGATAAATTTAGCTTGTCATAAATAAATAATTGAAATAAATTAGACAAAATGACAAAATTTAGATATAAATAATTCTCATAAATGAGAATTATCACACCCCAAAACTTGAGTTATTGCTTGTCCTCAAGCAATATCATAGCAAACATTGAAACATATAAGCACATAACAAGCCAAGATTGATTCTATGACTGATTTTGATAAAACTACGTGTTTCAGGGGAGGTCTCATGCTCATAACACTTACAAAATTCTAATGCTTCCACTACATGCAACTTCTATGCTTCCCTTGTCTAAACAAAATACCTTCATCCTACGACTACACCTTAGGCTTATACTACCTAGTACCTTTAGTCAAGTTTCACTAAATTGATCACAAGGTAATTTCTTTTTCTTGATTTCTTTAACAACATCCCCCCAAACTTATTCTTCACTGCTAAGGTACGTACTTCTCTTTTTCTTTTTTTTTTTTCAAGAGAGAACATTTTTGTCATTTGTGCCTTCGCTTTAGCTTACTAACGTTCTTTGGTGAAAGTATCTAACTACGAGCACTCTTCACATCAAGGTCATTTGCATACTCACTTCCTAAGTTAACTTTTCATTGAAAGGAAATCATGGGTGTCATGATCGCCCCTGGTTACTAAGCTAACTCCAGAAGGAGGAGTATCCTCTATTTTCTTTCTTTTTTCTTTTTAGTCCTAGCAGTGGTTACAACAACCATACCACAATAATATTACAACAACATAATGTCACAACAATAATATTACAACAACATACTATTACAACATAGTATTACATATATTATATGACTCAGCCTCCCAAACTTAAACGGGTCAATGTCCCCTATTGGCCGAAAATGTAGCAAATAGGGGTGAAAGGAAGGGATGACTTGCAAAACATTTAAGCTATTCTCTCCTAAAGGGTAAGGTGCATACACTTAGGTGAGTCTTAGACTTGGATATTTCATAGAGACAAAGAATCATGAAGGTGTTTGTTTGGAAATCACTTAAATAATGATCTAGTGTTTAATGATCCGAGCAAACTCCAATGTCCTTATTAAGAGGCATTTAATCAGAAAAATAATCAAAGAATATATCAAAGAGTCCATCATAAAAAATGTTCTAGAGTTTCAAAAGAAACAAATAAACTAAAAAGCAAGAAAAAAATCTATCTAAATCAAAGTAAAAACAAAGAAACAACAAACCAAAAAAAATGACTTGAAGGAAATAACTAAGAAAACAAGTAAAAAGATAAAACAACTACTCCCCTATGGAGAAAAAACGTGCAGAAAAATCAAAGGAAAACGAGAATAAAAACTGGAGAGAAGTCGAGCTTTGAATCTCCTCTTCGCCTCCTTTCAAACTCTCGATTTGTAGGCTTTTATAAATGAAACAAGTAGGGTTTTCTCCAAGAATTCATCCTTAAATCATGGGTAATTGATTGAGTATGATTTTAGGCCAAATTCTTTCTAAAAGTGAGTGAAAATCTCCAAAAATCTTGCAATTCCAAAATTTGAGGCGTGCTCCTTAACTCTGGAAATCATGCTAGCAACTTTGTCCAACATTGTGTCTGGCATTTTTGTTCAACTTTGTTGGTGACAATGCAACTGCAATTTCTCTGGCATTTTTTCTGTTCTTTTTTTTCTACAAAAACACATCAAATTAGTTTGTTTTCTATAATTTTTCCCTTCATTCTTAGTTTTTCCATATTTTAGCAAGCTTTATAAATTTTACTCTCAAATGATACTTTTAGCTTGTCATAAATAAATAATTGAAATAAATTAGACAAAAATGACTAAATTTAGATATAAATAATTCTCATAAATGAGAATTATCAACGACCCACTTTGTATTAGATACAAATGAATTGATCTAATTTGTTCATATAGAGACATGCGAGTGGGGGAATCATGTGCGATGAGTTCGTATAAAATCGGACCAAGAATTATTAACTAATTGTTGTAACACCGTTAATTGTTTATGTTCAATAATTCATAGATGACCATTAGTAACTCGACCTTAATCTTGAGCGAATTACGAACTACTGTCCGCGAGGGATTGTCCTTTGACTAGTATGGGTGAGAGTGACCTGAGTCGGCGACTCAATATGCCTACCTTCTTGGGGACAAAACCGAGTGGAGAGCTGGGAACTTAGTTTCACAAGATGGAATTCACTCGTTTCTAAGCCTAGGAAAAATAGATGGGTTGTTCCCTTAAGTGTTGACTCTGGGAGTTTACCAACGGGGCCCCACTCTCTCACTGCCTCGAGAGAGATTTTGTTTATGGTTGAACCATAAACAGGTTGTTCATTAGAGGATCGGTGGTACTTATGGAGCAAGAAGTAATCACAGGGGTAAAACGGTAATTTGACCTAGCTATGATTACAAACAACTCGTGAAGAGTTGGCTTACGAGTATTGGTTATATCGATGGACACAATTTGTCCTACTACAGTGAGGAGAGTGCAACTACAAGTCTTTAGTGGAGTGACTTGTAGTTAATGAATGTTGGTTAGTTTGGTAAATGAGTTTGATCGATTAACCTCGTATCATTGGAGCTCATGATCTGTAGGTCCATTAGGTCCCCCTACTAGCTCACCATGAATTAAACATGAATCATATGTTTGGAAGAAATTTGAAATGTTCAAATTAACAAGGGAATATATAAGCATATTAATTATATGAGATATAATGTTCAAATTATCAAGTGAATATATATATGTATATTAATTATATGAGATATAATTAATATAACATAAAATTAATTATGAATAAGATTCATAATTAAACTATATAGTATATTTAAATTAGATTCAAATAATAATATGAATTGGATTCATATTAAAACTATATATTATGTAACGACCACAACCACAGGTACTCACTGTTTATTGTGTTTAGCGTTCAACAATCTTTAAGTTGAGTTGACTCGTGTTCTTGTAGCGTGAACGGTGAAAATTTGCTTGTTTAATCTTCGTTTAGTCGAGAGTTTTTAATTTAGGTCTTATTATTCCACGAGAAAATGACCAAATGTCATCTTATCAATAAGTGATTAGGTTAAAGGGTAATTTTGTAATGTAAGTAAGGATTAGGGTTAATATTAATTGGAGGCCAAAGCTGCAGCCATCACCTTCTTCGCTCACCACCTCACCAAAGGAAACCCTATTTGTTTCGTTAACGTTGAGAAGCCGCACGAACCGCCGGAGAAGGAGCTCCACCGCCTCGCCCGCCACCCACGCACGAAGCGGACGCCGTGCAAGCCACTCCATCTGCGCTGCGTCACGCGGAGTTCACGCTCAGGTAGCGGCGACGGCGGCCGGTTCGCCACGAAAAACCTCACGCCGGATTATGCATGCCGCAAGCCGCCACCAATCCTCGGCTCGCCGCCCGAACTCTGCAGCTCGGTAGTCCCATTCGTGGAGCCATCCAAATGCTCGTAGTCATCAAAGCCTTCACGCCGCCGTCAACCGCGATCGAGCCGATCCACGAACGTCGATCCACGAGCTTCGACCGCGCGACCACCACTCCAACACTGCGCGCGGCCCGTTAGAGAGCCCACGCCCACCGCTTCTTCTCGTGGTGGCTCGCGGCGGCGCAAGCCCTCGATCGAGTTACATTGCGGCCGCTCACGCCGCGGACCACGAGCAGTGAATACTCCGACGCCACGGTAGCCCATCGTCGAAAGATCCAACCCTGCCGCTGGGATCGTGCTGCCGATCGCCGGAACTTCGCCGCGCCAGTCGCCATCGCCGCCCCACCATCCGACCAGCGACCTTGGTTTCGTTGTTACGCCGCAATCCGGAGTATTCGAGGTCAAGATTGTGGATTAGGTGAGCCACGCGAAACCCTCTCCGATTTTGGAGTATAGGATTATTTAGATCTGTTTCACATGAAAATATTCTTATGAAAATATTGTAGGAACGAGCTGAATTTCGGGATCAAGACTCCCAAGTAGTTTTGGAGCACATAAATCAACATTCAGCTTATTCTTCGGAGTCGAGGTAATTGGAGCAAAGCGAGAATTTTAGACGCTTTTATACTTAGACTCTTTGTATTGGATGAGTTGTGTAGTAGGATGACGAAATAGAAGAATTCTTGGTTTACAGGTTATTTGGAAGGGACCGTTAATTTAAGAATTAGAAGGAAAGAGTGAAATCAAAGCTCGAGGTAAGGGACCTTGTGCCGAACCCTTTTTTTAATGGGATTAAAGAAAACGAATTTCATTATTTTATGTGAAATTAGTTCGTTATTTTACTTAAAAGATTTAATGATTTTACACGAGAATATTTCAAGATTTATGTGAGAATACTTTAATATTCTATGTGAAGATATCTCAATATTTTATGTGAGTATAATCACAGTATTTTATGTGAGAATATCTTTGTATTTTATGTAAGAATATTCCAATTATTTCATGTGAGGATATTACATTATTTTCCATGAGAATATTGCATGATTATATACGTGAGTGTTATATCCTATCTGATGTGAAAAGTCATGACTTGCATATCCATGATGATGTTTTGTGACATGTGCACTATAGTCATGTTGAATGATGGGACCTCATGCATGTTATGTATGCCATGAAATGATTTAATGAAAAATGTGGAAATTGGTCTCCCGAGGTGCATTGTGTGCATGGTCAAACATGCATTAGAGACCCTATGAGTCAAATTACGTGTGCATGAGGACTCAATTTATACAGAGGGTCCATGAGGGACTCAAACCATACAGAGTGCATGAGGACTCAATTTATACAGAGGTGTCCGTGAGGACTCAAACCATACGAGGGTCCATGAGGGACTCAAATTATTACAGGGGTCTGTGAGGGACTCAAAATGAAATGACTCAGGATGACCAATTGGCCACTTAAAGAAAAAGGAAGTCATGGATTATAGTCCTGATGATATGAGAAAGTTTTAGGTCCCACATATGTGCATTTCGAACAGGTTTAAAAGTCATGATTGTATGTGTTTGCATATCCCAAACCTCAGAAGCGAGGTCACTTATCTGGTATTGTTTTGCAATACTCACCCTTTCTTTTAAAAAAATGTTTTTCAGGTAAGGCCAAGGACGTGCAGGGCGAGTGACGGAGGCGCGTTGTCAGAACCATGGGAATAGACATGTTTTCCGCATATTTTCTTTGATAACTAATGTAGTCGTTTTATGGTTTTGAAGTTAAGTTTAACTTTCAAGATTTTAAGTAGGCCATGTTTAAACTGCTCCTTTTACCTGTTTTGAATGTTTCTTTTTTTTGGGATCCCTAAAGACAATTTATTAACAGTGGAGATTTAAAGACCGTTTTATATCTTTTGGCCTATAAATGCATGCATGTGTAGTAATGTCCCTAGGAGTTTAGTTATAGAAAAAGTAGGGGCGTTATATATTATATGAGAGAAATATATTTAATTAAGTAATAACTACAAATTTAAGTATGTATGCATGAAATTATAAGTTATGAAATTATAGCTTTTATGTTATGGAATGGTAAATGGATGGAGGGAGTAACCGTCATTCTATTCAGTATAGATACACATGTATACGGATACATGAAAAGGTGAAGCTTTGTGAAATCCTAGTCACTTTGTGAGACAAAGTGTTTCATAACTTTTTCTCTCTAAAAAATTTTCCATATTCCAAATTCTAGAGAAAAACTTCATTTTCTCTCTAGAAATTCTTCCAAAAGGATTAGCTACCACAAGCCGGATCTTGTCCAAGAGAATAGCAGGGAAGATCTTTCGGAGGTGTCTCAACATAAATCTAGAAGTTTCTCGGTGTGGAGATCAACGTAGCTTTTAGAATCACGATCTACAAAGGTATGTTGTAAAACTAGAATTTTATATGCTTAATCTTTAGAATTTTTGTGTGGATCTTGTAATTTTAACAAAATTCCTAAGCAAAAGCGTTCCCACGCTTCCGCTGCTGGAATTCGATTCCTTTCATACCGTCCTTAGGAATAGTTTTCTAGATCAATTAATTACCGCAAATAATAATATCTGATTCTATTTAGAGAATTGAGAATTAGAAAAATTGTGATTAAAATTAAGTAAATTAAAGATGAAAATATCTAAAATCTAGGGAATTGACTTCACCAATTGAATCATGATTTTGGAAAACTATAATTTTGCAAAACTATAAGCAACAAGTAAACAAATATCAATAGACTCTTTGTAACGACCGTAGTTTTCAACCCAACTCCAACTAGGGACGTCACTAGATAGCACCCTCTGCGCCGAAATTTCGACAGCATAACGACACTATCTGGAAGAAACCAAAAATTTTACTTAACCTGTTTTAAGCAAGAAACACTTCTAGGAACTTTTCCAATGCCCGACCTCCTCCAAACTACAACATAACAGGCTGGGCTCCAGCAAGACCACACAACAGAGGCAACAGAAGCACTACACAACAGTTAAACGAGCATGCTGAACAAGGAAACTAAATGAATAATTAACATGCTCAACAACACGAGTTTAGTAGTCCAACGAGTAACAAACAGAAGTCACAGATCAAACTCATAAATACAAGATCTGCTAAGCTCAAAAGAAAGTTCTCCTAAAACACAAAAGTGGTCCCATAGCCTCGTCATGTCGCCACCATCGCCCTCCAGCTCACTACTTGCCCTTACCTGCAACCAAAAACATTAAAGTAGACGGGTGAGTATAAGTATACTCAGTAAGTAGCCACTCATGTCCAAGCTACAAATTGTACAACTGCACACACAGAGATAAATCGAGCTCGCAACCAGAGCGTCTTAGGGACTCATGACTAGGCTCTCACGTGCATACCTCACCCCGAGACTCACCGACGATCCAGAAACCTAGGCGGCCACAGACGGGAACACACCCCAACACGAAAGAGTAATCACACTAACGCCCACACAGAAATGCAATAGAGCCTCGACTCTAAAGCCCACACAGATCGCATAAGGGCGGCCCTCCCAAGTGCCTACACAGCTTGTGAAAAGGGTGCACTCTACCCTAATGCCTACCCAACTTGCAAAAGGGCGCACTCGACCCTAATGCCCACACAGAGATCACAAAGGGCGCTCGACTCTATGTCCACACAGCTCGCAAAAGGGCGCACTCGATCCTAATGCCCACAAAAAGATGCCAACCTAGAGGTTTTGTCTCGCTCGAGGTCACTCAGTGGGTTTGGTGATGCTAGCCTAGAAAGTCAGACTCCAATGTCTCTCCTATGCTTTCTCCTAAACCCTTCCTATTGGATTTTATGTCCTAAAACTCGTAATTTATAATTGATAAAATTTTTCGTGTTTCTTTTTCGATAAAATTGTTATTGAATTAGTATGTTATAATCTTGAATTCAATAAACTAAGGTCCTGAGGTTATTTAATGTAGACTTGAACTTTATGTGATGACATAAAACATGGATCAAGTTTGAGTATATAGCCCTAAAATGGTTATAGTATAGGGATAAGGTTGGGCGCCTTATTCTGGGGACACTATGTGATCCTGAATCGTTCATATAGAGATATGTAAGTGGGGGCATCCTATGCAATGAGTTTGTATAAGACTGGACCACGACTTAGTCACTTTTGCTTTATAACACCGTTTACTATATAAAACTGACTAATTCAAATTTGATGACCTAGGTAACTCGATCTCAATCTTGAGTTAGCTATGAACTCCTGTTTATTCGGGATTATCCTTAGATCTGCATGGGTGAGAGCAGCTCAACAGCGCTGGCTCAATAAGCCTCCCATTTCAGGTGTAAGACCGGGTAGATAGCTGGGGACATAGGGTGCAAGATAGAATTCACTCCTACTCGACTCTAGGGATAGTAGATAGGTTGTTCCCTTAAGTGCTGACTTCGGAACTAGAACAAGGGACCCCACCCTCTCACTAGGATGAGAGGGACTAGATTTGATGGTTGGACCACAAATCAATTATTCTATAGATGTTTAGTGGGACTTAAGGAACAAGAAGTGTTCTCATGGGTAAAATAGTATTTTGACCCAGCCGAGACCACGAACAACCTGTGAAGGATTGACTTACTGGTTACGGTTATATCAGGTGGACATAAATATATCTACAGTGAGAGGAGTGCAACTACGAGATTTTAGTGGAATGACCCGTTAGTTAACAAATGTTGATTAATTAGGTTAAAGAGTTTGACCGATTAATCTCGGATTGTTGGAGCCCATGATCTGTAGGTCCATTGGGCCCCCCTGCTAGCTCATATGGATTAAACTTAGAACAATATGATGGATTAATTCGAATTGTTCGAATTAGGAAATGAGTTTTAAACCGACAAGTATATGTGATATAACTATCGATTTTTTTTGACATAATATATTTATGTGATTTGAATTTGCAAAATATGAATGCGGATTCATGTTCGGGAGGTCAAAATTAGTCAAGAGGGTCAAAATCGTAAAAAGTCAAAGGGTTGACTTTTTTGCTCGGAAAAAGTCAAAGTTTGACTTTGACCAAATGAAAAAGACTATTTTACCTTTGACTCTTAGTGGAATTATCCTAGTTTTTGTTGGACAATCCCATTAACTTAAGTGGATTATGTTAAACGTTATAGAATGACACATAACCCACTTTAGTTAGTGTTTTGTGAGGTGTTACATTTTGGTGAGCCTTGGCATGCATTTGATGCATGTAATTTTTTTATAAATAGGTTTGTTTTCAAAACAAAGGGTTCCTTTTGCTGAATTTTGAGTTTTTTCAAAAGAAGTCTCACCAAAACATATTTCTTCTCCTTTCTTCACTTAATACTTTGAACCTCCCATTCTTCCTTTTCAATCCTTCATTCACCGGGTCCCACAACTTGGTTTTGAGTCCAAAGGATAGCGGGGAAGCTCTAGTGGTGGTCCGGTTGTGTTCGATTTGTGTTTTGGCAAGGAGATCGTGAAGAAATTGAGCTACAAAAGTTGTATTTTCTTCCCTTTTTAGTTTATTTTTTTTGTATGTTTGCATGTTAATTTCTATTAAGTTAGATGCAATTAGAGTGTCATTAAATCCTTATTCTGCTGCGTATGTCTCGTGTTCCATCACTTCCATGGTCGTCTTGAAACCGAGTACCTAACCATCAGCCTAATCGACCAACCACACAACCCGCCAACCAACCTTTGGCCCATCCACAAAGTTAACCAACCACTCCTAGCCTAAACCACCACACAGCTCAACCTGCTCCGTTCTAAGGTCAACCACACAGCTCGCTCTACCACACAGACTCGAGTCTCACTCAAAGAACCAACCACGAGTCATAAGAGCACGTTCATGAACTAAGCAACACATTCTGGGCACTCGGAGATTCAAACCCAACACACAGAAGCAAGTACAAGATATGCACAAAAAGAACAGGATAATCAGAGTCTCATGCACCAAGCAAAAATCTACATCCGCACAGCGAGTTACAAAATCAACACAACGACCCTGTGCTCAAACTCAATCATTTACGAGATTGATGCTTAAACCAACCGACTACTTACCTCGGATTAATGTGCAACAAAAGATCCTTGCTCTTGCTAGCAACCTAAAGTACCTACAGAAACCACAAACAATGCACGAGTTCAGTTGGGAACCAACCTCGTGATTCTATCCTTGAGGCACAAAACAAGAACGAACCTAAACAAAACACCTTTTGATAGTCCAAAGGAATTCACAACCCAAGCCAACAATTCCAAGCTTAAATTCAAGACCAAAAGATTCGGGATCGAGTCTTACCCACAGTTACAAGCTAAAACAATCCTCTGCTCGCTCTTAGCCTCGAGATTTCCTCCAAAGACCTACTTCTTCGCCAACGGATCTGCTCCTGTCCACAAAACCAACACAAAACAGAGAGTGAGAATGATTCGATTAGAAGCAGATCAGTTCAGATCCGAGAGAGAGAAGAACTGATCTGAGAGGGAGAGGAAGTCGGATCCGAGGGAGAGAGAGAGACTGCACAAACGAGACAGAGAAAGAGAAGAGGGAAAGGGATCGATCCAGGAGAGGAGGGCGGCGGCTGCCGGCGTCGCTGCACAAAGAAGAAGAAGAAACCGTTGGCGAGCAAGGGTCGGCGGCAGATGGGCCTCGGCGCTGCACGGATTGGATTGGATAGGAGCTGAAGGAGAAGAGGGACGATAGGGAGGGAGTGAGATCGGAAGAGAGAGAGATGGAGAGGGAACGACGACGACGAACGGAAAACGAAGAGAAACGAGAAAGCAACATACCTCAAGACCTTCTCCCACACAGACGGTATGAAAACTAAGGGAGTTGACCACCCAAATTTAAAGGTGAGGTTTAATTATTTGGGTCCCTGCAAGGTCCAATAATTAACTTCTTAGCCTAAAGCTTTTAAAACTAAGACATAAGCTCGAAATTAACTTCGAATAGAACAAATGACTTGAAATTACTGGGCGTCACACTCTTCCAAGCCCAATTAATCTCATGCAATGCTATAAAACTAACGTGTTCGTCTAGATTTTAATAGTAAACAAAACATTAAGTAACTTCTTTTATGCTACTAAAAGAATTCCTCATTCATAAATAATTGTGATTGAATTAAATCTAGTCTAAAAACCACTTTTCCAAGCACACATTTAGACCAACAAGACAGGCAAACTTTGGCCAAAAGTTAACTAGCATTAAGAACACATTCAAACACATATAGCTATAAGGCAAAATCAAAGCATGAATTTACAACTAAAATAATAAGTCCAATGGCTACATCAATTTCCTAGAAACAAGTCTAGCCACTCATAATCATAAAAACAAATCTAAACTTATATCCAAAAAAATTAACTACAATTTAAAAGAGACAAGAAAAACTCTTGTGATGTGTCGATCATCGCTTTCGATGCACGCCATGATCTCAAGTCTGGAACTCTCATTCTCTACCTCAAAGAATATCCCTATGCTCTCAAAATAGAGTAGAAATTGATTATAGGGTTTTTGGTCCTAAGACGACTCCTTTTCTACATCACATAACAACATATTTATAGACTTCATGATAGTATCACAATGTTGTGGACAATGTTACAACACTGTCTCGAAAATACGTGCAAAAAGGGAAAAATTAAGTACCCTTGAGATGCTATACCGCATAGCGTCTCAACGCTACATACATGGTAAGGCGCCAATGCATGTTTCTAGCATCGCAACGCTTCGATACAACATCACAACATTGTATTTGCCAAAGCTTTTTGGTCCCAAGACGACTCCCTTTTCTACATCACATAACAACATATTTATAGACTTCATGATAGTATCACAATGTTGTGGACAACGTTACAACACTGTCTCGAAGATACGTGCAAAAAGGGAAAAATTAAGTAGCCTTGAGATGCTATACCGCAACGTCTCAACGCTACATACATGGTAAGGCGTCAATGCATGTTTCTAGCACTGCAACGCTTCGATACAACATCACAACATTGTATTTTCCGAAGCTTGGTGTAACACCCCAGGCCCAGGATCCTCTGCGACCTAGCTGCGTCACTATATCATCCAAGACTGCTTGTAAGAGTTAAGACATTATCCCCACAAACCAACACATGGTCCTTTAAGCATGCTTTGTTCTCACTCACATGCTCCCTAGGAAAATTCCAGGAGGCCACCCAACATAGAATTGCTCAAAGCCAAGCACGCTTAACTGTGGAGTTCCTATGATTGAGCCACCGAAAATTAGGGTGCACCTTGTTGGTATAGGTAGTAGCTATCAATTCTTTTAAGCCTTTCTCAATTATACTTTCACATCCTCATGTACCCCTTTTCCTCGGGCACCATACTTTTCATATCCTCAGGATCCCTCTCATTCAGATGTGGGATCGGTTCATTGATGTACCCCTCTTCCTCGGGCGTCACACTTGAACTTGGATGACTGTGAATATGACGTTGAAACGTTACCCATAACGTCTTAATGTTACACCCTTGGGTTTCCTTGCCCTTTTTGCTTCTTTTCTTTTCATGGCTTCTTAAATTATGTTTCATTAACTCCATATTCACCATGGTATTTCCAAAATCTTAAGTTTCACTCCTTTACTCAATAACTAAACTTTAGACAAATAAACTCGTGAAAAACATTGATTAGGCTATAAAGACTAACAAAAATAAAGCCTGGAGATAGCATATTTTGTGTGCTATCATTTACATAAGGCAAATGTAATTCGAAAAAGTGAGTCCGTTGTATTATGATTGCATGTGTTTATTGCCCCCATAAATGTAATCACCCTGTGGGACCTACCTCTGACACAATAATCAATCCCATAATCGCATTACTCCCAAAAGGGCACTTAATCCAATTACGATCCAATTTTATTACGACGAAATGTGTTTACCGTCTCCTATAAACGTAATTACCTGTGGACCCACCTTTGACACACCCAAAAGGGTACTTAATCCGATTAGAAATGAGTATTATGGTGGGGAGCCTCATCTCTCTTTTTTTTTTTACTTTCAATGTTTTGCCCCTCGATTATCTCTCTTCTTTTTCCTCTCTTTTTCTTCTTACTTCTTCCTTCTCTCTCTTTTTTCTTTTCTTTTTCTAGAATTTTTTCAAGTTGATAAAGAGAACCCATAATTATTTTATAGCTTTGTTGAAAATTTTCTCTTGATATTTTTTTTTACGTGAGTTTCAGCTAAACATATTTTCATCGATATATTTAACTATTGCGTGAGTTTTGATCCAACCATATTTTGATTTGCGAGTTTTGGCCTGATCATATTTTTATCTCTATCAATAAGCAAACCATATTTTTATGGATTTTGATAATCAATTTTTTTTAGGGAATTGTAATGGGTAGCAAAAAACATTATGATATTTGAAAATCTAACAATAGTATTTTAGATTTGCAAACATAGCAAAAAAAATTTTAATTTGACTTATGTTTTTACTATTCCAATTTTGCCCTTATTGGTGCATCAACAATGTAAGTATATCTAAAATAAAATATATTAATAGTATATCAATGATATATTTTAGTATATTAATGATATATTTTATTTTAGGTATATCTGATATATTGAATATGAAATACTGATATACATCATATTAGGTATATCAGTGAAATGATATACCTAAAATGAAGTATATTAGTACTAAGTAAGTATATCAACCAAAAACTAGTGTATCAATAAAAAACAATAGTGGCCAAAAACTATATATTAATAAAGTCGATAATGAAAACAAAGTATATCAATAGTATATCACTTATATACTTTCATTTTAGATATATCTGATATATTGAATATGAATTACAGATATACTCTTGATATACTTCATATTACATATATTGGATATATTATGAATACGAGTTACTGATATATTGTTGATGTACTTCATATTTACAATGTCATCTCATTGACTGAATAATTTATACATCATTTTAGGTATATCTGGTATACTAGATATGAAGTACTAATATTCGATTGATATACTTTATATTAAGTACTTTTGATATATTGTTGTTATAATTCATATTAAGAATGTCATTTCATTTATATACCTAAATAAAGTATATCAATAGTATATTATTGATATTCTACTCATATACTTTATTTAGGTATATCATTACTATATCACTGATATACTGTTGATATACTTCATAATACGTCTAGAGTTATTTTTGACTTTTTGAGGGCTTCATTTGGGGTGGGTTGATTTTTTTTTTTCCATATTTACAAATCTAGAAAAACTAGGGATACACTTGCCATTAGCCTATTTTTATTTCTATCCTTGCAATTGACCCTTTTTTATACGAGCTTTGGTCATCCGAGTTTTGGTCAACCCATATTTTTATCAATATCGATAGAGCCATATTTTGGCCAAACCATATTTTTACCGATTTCGATAACAATAATCCATATTTTTATGCGAGTTTTTGCGAGATCATATTTTTATGTGTTGGGGTTTATGCCCTAAAACTCGTACTTTTTAATTTTTGTTCTAATTGATGTAATAAACTGTTATTACTTCAATAAAGTGTCATTGTTCATTATTTATGAAATTGCCATTGTTTTAACCCTAAATCCAATAAACTAAACATCCAAAGCTGTAAAATGTATCTTTAACCGAATGTAGTGTACATATAAAGAATCTCGGTTCGAGATACAACCTAAAGGGTCTATAGTAAGCGGATAAGCTTTGGGTACCTTACCCTGTAAAACTATGGATGTGGCCCACTTTGTATATGATACAAACACTTTGTGATCCTAACGTGTTCGTATAGATGACATGTGAGTGGGGATATCCTATGTAATGAGATTACATAAGACCGGACCACGAAATAGTAACCTCTAGATGTAACTCCGTTGAATAGTTAGGTTTCTATTTCACTAGGATGACCTAGGCAACTTAATCTCAATCCCGGCGAGTTACAAACTTACATTTGCGAGGATTGTCCTTCGACTAGTATGGGTGAGAGTGGCGGATTCGCGGACTCAATATACCTACCTTCTTGGGGACAAGACCAGTGGCGGTGGGGACTTAACCTAGCAAGATGGAATTTACTACTTCCCGCCTACTAGGGTAAGTAGAGGAATGTTCCACTTAAGTGGTGTCTCCGGGGACTTGAACAAAGGGCCCACCCCTCATTGGCCCGAGAGGACTCGGTTGTTGGTAGGACCACAAACAAATTGTTCATTAGAGAGCACGATACTTAAGGTACAAGATGTAACCCAAGGGTAAAGCGGTAATTTGACCCGGTTGGTGTTACGAACATTCGTGAAGGATTGACTTGTCATTATTGGTCAATATCCGTGGACACGAAAATATATCTGCGGTGAGAAGAGTGCATCTGCGAGACTTTAGTGGAGTGTTCCCGCAGTTAACGAATGTTGATTAGGAGGTTAATGAGATTAACCGAGTAATCTCGTTCGTTGGAGCTTCTGATCTGTAGGTCCATTAGGTCCACCTTCTAATCGTAAAGGGTTCTTAGATCGTTTGAATTTGAAATGTTTAAATTATTAGAGAATAAATTTAATGTATATAGATACTATAATATATAGTTTTGGAGTTATATATCATAAATTTATTGTGAATATGATTCATATTAAATTATATGAGAGAATTAAATGGTTGAAAGAGTTCAAATATTAAATTTAAATGTGAATGTGATTCATATTTGAAAACTATAGGTTAAAATTTAATGTGTATTAAAACTATAAATTAAGGGGTAAAATGATTAAATGAGATTTAATCATTTATATAATATGGTATTTAATTAAATAAATAAATTTAATTAATTAACTATTTATTAATTAAATTGGGAACGTGTCAGTGACACGTTTCCATCACTCCCCAATCCCTTCTCGATAGGGAGTGGGGAGTTACCCCTGGTGTGCTTTTTCTTCTCGAAGGGAGAAAGGTACACATGATGAATTTTGATCGATTGATCGAATTGCTTACTGGAAAAACTCTCTCTCTCTCAATTCCATTTTCTCTTCTTCCAAAAGTTTGAATACCTTCCCACCGAGGTAAGATCTAAGTAGAATCTAGAGAATAGGAGGTTCTCACTTTTGGTAGTGTCCTACTTGGAGAAGAACAAAGCTTTTTCTTAACTGCTGAGTTGCTGTCAATTTGGTGCAAGGAGTTGCAGTTGAGAAAACTACAAAGGTAATTACGAATTCTCTTTCTAGTTTATTTTCTTTTCAAATAACATGTTTGCATGACAAAGAGCCATGTCTAATGAGATTAGAAATGTATGCTTGTTCTGTTTTTCCCAATGTACTGGTTTTTGCTTTTCAACAAAAAACAAACTTGCATTCACGATTCCAAAACACATTTCCGCTACTCAAGGGGATCAGATCTCCATCATTATGGATAAGTCATATTTTTATCGATATAAATATGGCAGGACATCGATAACGCCATCGATTTTATCAATATCAATAATCAATATTTTATATTTTTAGGTTGTATTGTATACGATACATTAAATATCAAAGAAATTATTAATATATTAAGATAACAAACCTACTAGTAATTACCAACAATTTTAGTGTTTTGAAGTGTCCATAGTGTAGAGTTCGAAATAACGATTTCAACGCCTCTTGAATTTCTCAAATTGAAGTCAAACCCAAGAAGTTATGGCCAAAAAAAATTTGAACAAAAAATACACGAGACAAGACAATGATGTGGCGACTGAGTTAGCAACGTGGACCATTTAGAGGGTGGTGCATAGAGCTATGAGGGAATGACAGTTGGTGGACTTTTTGTTTGCTTAAAAAAAGGAAAAATTATATTATTCTAATTTTAATTATTATATGTGTCTAACGGTTTTTAAAATAAAATAAAGAAACTGATACATTTAATGGTACCAACCATTAGCCTGTTTCTCTCTTTTTAGAAAAAGTTACGTGTAACGACCCTAAAAACTGGACAAGCTAAAGCAAAAGCACAACTGAGAGACCAAAACCTTAATCTCGACTTCTACACTATCTTAAGGCTTAGAGTAGATTCTTAGAGAGCCAAGGGGAAGACTCAAAGTTCGGGATCGTGGATTTCACCTCGGGAACGAGTGTTGGCATCGACCTTAGTCTAATCTCTTTTCTTTGTTTTTCTTTTGGATTTAGGAGTTTTATTATGGATTTATTCACTATTTATCTTTGTATTTAGACAAGAATGATTTTATATTCTAGAACTTTATTGATTTTGTAATTGATTTTTGTATTTACATTTTTTATGCATCTCGATTTTTAGTTAAACCTTTGGCCATGGTTTTGCATGATAGGCTATAGATTTAACTTAAGAGAGTAAATTTATCCATAGAACAATAGATGCATGACTAGATTTAGTTTATTACACTAGAGTGAGTTAATTAAATCTAGAAACTTTAAGAGAATCACCTAATAGCATGTTTAAAAATAAAATAGATCGAGAAGTTGATTTATTATTAGGCGTGAGTTCAATTGAGTTTGAGAGAGGATATTGATCATTTTGTAATTCTTGGCTTAAAATCAATTGCATGTAATCAATTCTTTATCTACACAGTTATGCTTAATTTAATCAATCATTATGTTTCTCAAGAATTAAGCACCAACCCTAGTAAATATTAGTTTAGATTTTATTTTATTGTTTAAAAAAGCTACTCCCTAAAGTTATGTCTCTCTAAATAAAATTGGTCATAATTAACTATGGTATTTAATTAATCTAAGAACTCCAATTCATGTAGATGCCCATGATTACTAATCACTACAAATATTTAGAAGTTTAGATTTATAAATTTAACTTTTACAGGTCATTTGACAAGCTTTTTCACTATCAATTATCAACCCTTAATTTAAGCTAATCTATTGTAAACAAATAGGCACTTCTTTTGTGATGAAATATACAAAAACATACATCACTTTTAGTGGCAGATCCAGGAATTATGTTAGGAGAGGCACAACTATATATAACGCTAAATTGCGAGTTTAGTCCTTAGACTTTAGGTTATTTATATGACCTCTGAAATTTGAAAAATGTCTAATAAGTCATTAAATGTTAAATTTTATGACTAATAGGCCGTTAAACACTAAAAAAAAAGTCTAATAGATCCTTTAATTTTCAATTCTTTTATTTAATATATCTCAAAACTTTCAATTTTGTGTTTATTATATCATTAACCTATTCAAAAATTTATAAATTCCATGTATCTATTATAAACAAAATTTAAAGTTTAGGGTCCAATTAGACGCAAAATTAAAATTCATATATGGGAAATTACCAAAAATGGGACAAAAATAAGGGTATTAAAGAGATTGACCACTTTTAGTTTTGAAGAGTTATAGGACTTTTAGAGGTGTAAAATTCCCATTTTACCCTTTTTAAAAATCCTCAAACCTAATCAACCAAATCCTTAACAAATCTAACAGAATCACTAATCTTTTAAAAACTCTCTAACCCATTGATAGAATACACAACACCCACGAACAAAGCGAACTACCACTTGAACGACGACCAAGCAAACTGGCGACCACGAATGGCGGCGACAACGACGAACCAGGGACCACAAACGACAACGAACTAAGGACCACGAATGACAACGAGTACGAGTTTTTCCATTTTCTTTCTTCCTGTTGGTTCCATTATTTGTAAATGATTTTAAAAGTTGCAGACGAAGTATTTGATCTTTTTACTCAATAAAAATAAACTTGGGTTTCATTCTAAATTTCTAATCATTTAGTATACTTGGGTTGTATGATAATAATTTTCTTTTGAATGTTCACTTCAAGTGTTTTTCTTTCATCCATATCAGTTTTTTAAGGTTGGATAGTCGTTATTTGGTGATGACTTTTTATTTATATCCAAATTTTTCATGGTTTATTGGGTGCGAAAAAATGTGCGAGAAAAAAAACAGAATGCAAAACTAGCTCTTTCTTTTGGTTCTTTGCCTTTCTTGTGGTTGTTTATGCATGTCTAACTAGGTATTTATGCTTGTACATCAAATCTAGACCTTTTTTCTTTAAAGTCTTCTTTTGCTAGGTACGTGAATCTACGAGAAAGTCGAATGATTGTGTCCAAAAAATGGTTTTTCTTTCATCCATATTAGTCTTTTTAGGTTGGATAGTCGTTATTTGGTTATGACTTTTTATTTATATCTAAATTTTTCATGGTTTATTGGGTGCGAGGAAAAAAAATAGAATCCAAAACTAGCTTTTCTCTTTGATTTTTTGCCTTTCTTGTGGTTATTTTGATGGGAATCTGATCCTCTTGAGTAGCGAAAATGTGTTTTATGGATCGATTTTGCTTGTTTGTTTTGGTTAAACACAAATACCAATACATTGGTAAAAACAAATAATAAGCAACTTAATTCCTAATCTAATTAGGCATGGAACTAAGCATGCAAACATACGTTGTAAAAGCTTAAACTAAAAGTAAGTAACAATTACCTTTGTAGTTTCCCAATTCAGCAACCCTTGCTCCAATTGCACAACAACTCAACAACAAGTAAAACTCTGTTCTTCTTTTCCAACAGAACACAACCACGAAGAGCACCTCCTATTCTCTGAGTTCCTAGATCTATCCTTGGTGGGAAGGAATCAATAGTTGATCAAAAGAAGGGAATTTTAGAGAGAGAGAATTCTAACAGCAATTCAACAATTGCTCAACTTGATTGATCAACCCAAAACTTCCGTCCAACGAGAAGTTAAAGGGAAGAGGAGCACTTCCCCACTCCCTATCGATAGAGAGGAAGTGGGGAAGTGGGAAACGTGTCCTCTTAACACGTTCCCACCATTTAAATTAATTTAATAATTAAATTAATTCTAATTAAATATCATATATTTAATCAATTATCAATTAAATATCATATATTTAATTGAGATTAAATCATATTTAATCATATTCTTCTCTAACCTATTGTTTTAATGCACATCTTATGCATATTAAATTTTAACCTATAGTTTTCCAAATATGAATCTCATTCAAATTTAAATTAATATTTGACCTCTTTCAAATATTTAATCCTCTCATATAATATAATATGAATCATATTCCCATTAAATTTATATTATAAAGTTCCTAAACTTTATATTATAATGTATCTATATACATAAAATTTATCCCCTAATGAATTTGAACATTTCAAATTCAAACGATCTAAGAACCCTTTACGAGCTAGAAGGTGGACCTAATGGACCTACAGATCAGAAGCTCAACCGATACGAGATTACTCAGTTAATCTCATTAACCTCTTAATCAACATTCGTTAACTGCGGGAACACTCCATTAAAGTCCCACAGCTGCACTCTACTCACTGTAGATATATTTCTGTGTCCACGGATATTGACCAATAACGACAAGTCAATCCTTCACGAATGTTCGTAACACCAACTTGGTCAAAATACCATTTTACCCCTGGGTTAAATATTGTACCTTAAGTACCAGTACTCCTCTAATGAACAATTTGTTTGTGGTCCTACCAATAAACAGAAGTCCCTCTCGGGCCAATGAGAGGATCGGGCGCTTTATTCAAGTCCCGGAGACACCACGTAAGGGAACATTCCTCTACTTACCCTAATAGGCGGGAAGGAGTGAATTTCATCTTGCTAAGTTAAGTCCCCAGCTGCTCACTCGGTCTTGTCCCCAAGAAGGTATGCATATTGAGTCGGCGTACTTGGCCACTCTCATCCATACTAGTCAAAGGACAATCGCTCGCAAACAGGAGTTCGTAACCTGCTCAGGATTGAGATCAAGTTGTCTAGGTCATCCTAGTGAAATAGAAACCTAACTAGTCAACGAAGTTACACTTAATGGTTACTATTTTGCGGTTCGGTCTTATGTAATCTCATTATATAGGATATCTCCACTCCTATGTCATCTACACGAACACGTTAGGATCACAGTGTTTGTATCATATTCAAAGTGGGCCACATCCATAGTATTACAAGGGTAAGGTACCCAAACCTTATCCTCTTATTATAGACCCTTTAGGTTGTATCTCGAACCGAGATCCTTTTTATGTACACTACATTCAATACAAGAGACATCTTACAGCCTTGGATGTTTAGTTTATTGGATTAAGGGTTAATACAAGGGCAACAATGTAAATATCGAACAATAACTCTTTTGATTGCAAATAATAACTCTTTATTACAATAATTAGAACAAAATTACAAAATACGAGTTTTAGGGCACAAACCTCAACAAACTCCCACTTGAACTAAAACTCTAGCGGGGTACATTACAATCTAAAACAATGGTTACAGAGATACAAATACAATAAACTAAGGCATCCATATACCCATTACATATCTCCCACTTGCCCTAGATTAGCCTATGTTCTTATCTCGTATACTGACACTTTCCAGATCACCCTCGAACACTTTAGCTATGAGAGTCTTTGTAAACGGATCAACAATGTTGTGCTCCGAAACGATCTTTGTGACTGTCACATCTCCTCGTTGCACTATTTTCCGTATTAGATGATACTTCCTCTCGATCTGCTTTCCTTGCTTGTGGTTGCGAGGTTACTTCGAATTGGCTACGGCACCACCGTTGTCACAAGATAAGGTGATGGAAAATTCCATATTTGGAACAACTTCCAAATCGATGAAGGAATTTCCTTAGCCAAACAACTTTGTTTCTTTGCTTCACAAGCAGCGACATACTCAGCCTCCATCGTGGAGTCAGCAATGCATCCCTGCTTGATGCTTCGCCATACTATAGTTGCCCCGTTCAGGGTGAAAACTGATCCCGATGTGGATTTCCTAGAATCCTTATCGGTCTGAAAATCAGAATCAGTGTATCCAGTAAGGATCAAATCCTTAGTCCCATACACAAGCGTATAATCCCTCGTTCTCCTAAAATACTTGAGGATATTTTTAACTGCGATCCAGTGGTCTAACCCTGGAGTTATTTGGTACCTACTGACTATTCCCACTGCACAACAAATGTCTAGCCTCGTGCACAGCATAACATACATGAAGCTACCTACTGCAGAGGCATCGGGAATATGTTTCATATCCTCAACCTCTTGAGGTGACTTAGGACATTATTTCTTAGACATGTGAACCCATGCCTGAAGGGCAATAAGCCCCTCTTGGAATTCTGAATCGAATATCGGGTCAACATTTTGTCGATATAAGATGCTTGAGACAAGCGTTCTGTTCTTGCGATTCCTGAAATTTGAATCCCAAGAACATACTGCGCCTCTCCCAAATCTTTCATTTGGAATTGGGTCGCCAACCATTCCTTTATGTCAGTTAGGTATCCTACATCATTCCCAATGAGTAGGATATCAACCACATAAAGTACTAAGAAAGCTACTTTGTTGTTGATGATCCTTTTGTAAACACAAGGCTCATCAATGTTATTGTCAAAGCCATCAGACTTGATCGCAGTATCAAACCTTATTTTCCAAGATCTGGATGCTTGATTCAACCCATAAATGGATCGATTGACCTTGCAAACTTTTTGCTCTTTACCTTGGGTTATGAACCCTTCGGGCTGAGACATATAGATGCTCTCGTCAAGATTACCATTCAAAAAGACAGTCTCGACATCCATTTGCCAAATCTCATAATCATAAAATGCGGCTATGGACAAGAGTATCCTTATTGACTTAAGCATAGTAATAGGGGAAAAAGTTGCCTCATAGTCAACTCTTTCCCTTTGGGTAAAACCTTTTGCTACAAGTCTGACCTTAAAGGTTTGTACCTTTCCGGTTGCATCTCTCTTTCTCTTATAGATCCATTTTCACCCTATGGGTCTTACCCCTTCAGGCTGGTCTACAAGTTGCTAAACTGAATTGAAGTACATTGACTCCATTTCAAGGTCCATGGCTTTGATCCATTGGTCCTTGTCTACGTCATTTATTGCCTTTTTATAAGACAATGGATCTTCTATGTCGTCATCAGGTATGACAACTTGAGTTTCAGCTAAACCCAAGTAGCGGTCAGGTTGGAAAACAACCCCCCCACTGCGTCGAGGCATTCCCAATGATTGAGAAGAACGAGTCTGACTTGATGTGTTGGCTTCTTCATCAACTCTTGATGAAGGTCCAGCTTGATCAGCAACTCTTGTCGACTCATATGTAGCTTCATTTAGTACTAATTTACTACGTGGTTTATGGTTCCTCATGTGATCTTCCTCCAAGAAAGTGGCGTTTGTCGATACAATCACCTTATTTTCTTGTGGGTCGTAGAAAAGACCACCTCTCGTTTCTTTGGGATAGCCAACAAATTGACATAATTTTGAACGAGGTTCCAGTTTCTTTGGGTTTGTCGCCAGCACGTGTGTCGGACAATCCCAAATCTTGAAGTGTTGTAAACTAGTTTTACGCCACTTCCATAACTCAAAGGGTGTTTCTGAAACACTCTTTGATGAAACATTGTTCAAGATTTGAACTGCAGTTTCTACTGCGTAACCCCAAAATGAGGCAGGCAATTGAGCATAGCTCATCATAAACCGAACCATGTCAAACAAGGTTCTATTTCTCCTTTCTGACACATCATTTTGCTGTGGTGTATTAGATGCTGAGAGTTGAGATTTAATTCCATGTTCTATCAAATAGTCCTGGAATCTCAAATCCATATACTCTCCACCTCGATCGGATCGAAGTGTTTTAATGATTTTCCCTAATACATTCTCTACTTCAACCTTATACTCTTTGAACTTTTCAACAGCCTCAGACTTATGATGCATTATGTATAGATAACCATACCTCGAATAATCATCTATGAAAGAGATGAAATATTCGTACCCTCCACAAGCTTTAACATTCATCGGACCACAAAGATCCGAATGTATAAGATCTAAGGGCTCTATGGCTCTACAACCTTTTCTAGTAAAAGGTCGCTTAGTCATCTTGCCTTCCAAGCATGATTCGCAAGGAGGTAGAGAATCATCTTCTAACTTTTTTAGAAGTCCATTCTTTGATAGTCTCTCAATCCGGTTGAGATTTATATGACCAAGTCTAAGATGCCTAGATAGGTATTATTATTTGGAGAAATTTTTTGCCTTTTACTTTGAATATTTGCAGTTTTAAACAGCTCATGATTTAAAATTGCATTAGTTTGATTCGGTTTAAGTACATACAAGCCGCTTTCTAACTTAGCAGAACAAATATTGACACCTTTCTTTGAAATGAAAGCTTCATAACTTGAAAAGGAAATACAATAATCAAGTTCAATTAAGCAAGAGATAGAAATCAAGTTCCTCTTAATCTTAGGAACTATGTACATATTTTTTAAATTATAAAAATCTATCTCTAAAAAATAGCTTGGCATCTCCCACTGCACGAGGTGAGACGACGTCTCCCGTTTCGACCTTGAGCGTCATCTCACCCTCTTCGAGCTCCTTAAAGGATCTAGTTTCCTGTAAAGAAGAGCAAACATGATGAGTGGCTCCTGAATCAAGTATCTAAGTAAAATCATCATTTTCCACTAAACAAGTTTCAAGAACAAGTAAATCGAATTTACCTTTCTTCTTTTTGAGCTCAATGTCTGCAGTAGTAGAAGTTTTCCCTTTTCCTCATTTCCTCTTCTTTCGAGTCTTCTTAATCACAGAAGAAGAACTGCAGGGCTTGGTTTCCGAAGATGAATCCATCTGGACCCTTTTGGAATGGACAAACTGATTTTCCTCTCCATCAACCTGACCCTTATTATCCATAAGTGACTGGTAAGTCTGCAATTCATTTAGCAGGGAAGTCA
Source organism: Trichosanthes cucumerina (assembly GCA_036507285.1). Lineage (NCBI taxonomy): Eukaryota > Viridiplantae > Streptophyta > Magnoliopsida > Cucurbitales > Cucurbitaceae > Trichosanthes > Trichosanthes cucumerina. The sequence continues at coordinate 160,546 of JAYKKG010000023.1, read as the reverse complement.
GGTTATACTCCATTTTCTTCATCTCCTCATTATTGCGGAATGGCAGAAAACTCTTCGGAAGAGATTCCAAGATAAAGAATACTTGACTTTGCTCATCCAAGACCACTCCGTTCATTTCGGCCACGTTGAAGTGAACTATCAGATCGAGAACATGTTCTCTCACTGAAGTTCTCTCCTTCATGCGCGCGTTATAAACGTACTTGAGGGATTCGTGCCGAATTTGTTCAGACGGTTGTCCAGACAAACTTTACAGATAACCCACGATCTCACGAGCTGAGACCATTCCCTCCAACTTCCTAGCCAAAACATTAGATATGCTAGCCAGGATATAGGCCTTGGCCTTTTCATTGGCCTTGGACCAGCGGTCAAATGCATTCTTAACATATTGATGTGCGTTTTGAGCAGGGATCTAAGGACATTCCTCAGTTATTATAAATCGAACGTCATCCATAACCAGAATCGCATCCAGGTTGGACTTCCACGTAGTATAATTTTCGCCAGTTAAATGTTCGCTTTTGAGTAAGGCTATTATAGAGGACGACATGCTGAAATTAAAAAAAAGTTCTAATTAGTTATGCCATTAACCCATTACAAACCAAACAAATTTAGCAAAATTATTAAAGAATCCTAGTGTTTAAATTAAACCTTTAATTTTGCAACGATACTTCAAGGGTTTAGAACAAAAGCCACCGTCGGGTGGTCAGTCACTCCTCCTCTGAATTGAGACTATCTCAGCTAATTCTCACTACCAGAACATCTCATGTCCTAATGATTCTAGCTACCGTTAGTTTGGTCAAGGACTTGTTATCTAGCTTAACTTATCCCGTAAATGTGACCCTACCAATTTTCAGATCCAATAGGTCCGAGCCAACAGACTACTATTAAGAAAGACAACTGTTGGCAAATTACCTAAGAGACCCAATCCATTTCTGGAGTTTGCGGTGTTCCAACCCCTATAGTCAGGCGCTCCATAGGGATTGACTATTCTAGGACAACCTAGTTGGCGGACTATAGAAATCTCACTGTGCGACCTAATGGAGGAGACCGTATGATACGTTGACACGCGCGTCCCGCTCTCATTTACTATGGATACTTCCTCATTCACCTTGGTATTGAACCATGCAAACACTTACTCGTAGGGGCGCCTATTTACGCCACGTGGTGAGCATGGAACTCACGGTGTGAACTCTTGAGGACGTGAGAGTAAACTCGATGCGAACATCTCGTTTTCTCCCATTAAAGCTCCTAAGGTTAGGGTGTAGGTTTAACTTAGTTGGATTCTGGCTAAAAGAATCTATCTAAGTCTATGCCTATTATAACTATTATAACTAGGTCTTTTAACCTTATGTCTAGGTGAATAAACATTTTAATTACCTAAATATAAAACAGGGTTATGGTTAATTCAACTCAAGTTCCAGGGCAGCTCCCAAGTGGGAGGTGTTCCGTTAACCGTCAGGTTAAGTACCCCTAACCTTAGAGAGAACATCACTGGTAGAGTTCCCTTATAACCAATGTCCTATGGTCCTACTATATTTTAAACTATTTAAAATACTATGTAAGACAACCTTATAATCCTATTAGAAATTGAACATAGGTCTAAATTAATTTTAAACAATTTAAAACTAATTTAATTTAACCCAAGTCCCTATGTTTGCATCCAATTATTTGTTATAGGTTATGGTTTCTAAGACCCCTTTATTTATAACTTTTATAAATTTTAATAATTTTCCTATGACAAGGAACTATATTATAAAACCAACAAACCATTTCAAATTGGAATTATAAATAACATTCAACTAATTGAATAAAGCAAATTACTTAAATAAAATAACATTTATTTTAAACTAAGTAATTTCATGCTCCATGTACTTTATTTTTCATAAAATCTAACTATAACAATTATAATTAATTACTTATGAAAATAAAATAAATCATGCATTTCTACCATATTTATATAACACTTATACAAAAAAATGCATGAACATGCTTATCCTAAGGTGGGAAAAAAATTCTAAATGACATTCATAAAGAAATATAGTTGTAAAATCGAAAAAATTACGCCCCTAAAGTGCAAAAATAATAAAATTACACTAATCTTATTACAAAATCGGTCCAAAATATTTGGAACAAGACTCGCATCAAGCCAATCAGGACCGAAATCGACCTGAACTGCCCAAATCGGTATGTCCTTCAAGTTGGCATTACGACATTACAACGCTGAGGAGAGCGTTGCAACGCCGCCTCATCTCGCGCGCGCGCCTGACATCGGGGTAGCGTTGCAACATTGCTGACCCCTTGGTCTTTCGCATCAATAGGAGCTTCGGCGTTGCGACGCCGTTCCGTGTTGCAACACTGATGAACGGCGTTGCAACATTAATGCTTATGCAACAGCTTTTTCCTTCGAACACAACAACTTCAAATGTCATTTTCTCCCTCGATACTCATTCGAATTGCACGAATCTAGTCTCGAACGACTCATAACTCGATTATGCACTTAATTGCCCAAAATGCAGGGGCCTTTACATTTAATTTGATCAAATCAATAATAAATCTAAGGCCAAAATTTCCTAAACAAGTTTTACAGCAAACCAAATGCAATTCCCACCTATCCAATGCAAATTTGTTTCAACCAAAACAAAACAAGCATTGCTCTGATACCAATTTATGAGAATATGTTCCCCTTCAGCAGCGGAAACGTGTTTTATGGATCGATTTTGCTTGTTTGTTTTGGTTAAACACAAATACCAATATATTGGTAAAAACAGAGAATAATCAACTTAATTCCTAATATAATTAGGCATGGAACTAAGCATGCAAACATATGTTGTAAAAGCTTAAACTAAAAGTAAGTAACAATTACCTTTGTAGTTTCTCAATTCAGCAACCCTTACTCCAATTGCACAACAACTCAGCAACAAGTAAAACTCGTCTATTCTTCTTTTCCAACAGAACACAACCAAGAAGAGCACCTCCTTTTCTCTCGAGTTCCTAGATATATCCTTGGTGGAAAAGAATCAACAGTTGATCAAAGGAAGAGAATTTTAGAGAGAGAGAATTCTAGCAAAGAATTCAACAATTGCTCAACTTGATCGATTGTTGCGTAAAATTATATTGCAATACTGCAAGTGTACGGGTCAAGTTTTAGTATAGTGATTTAAGAGTCCAAGTATCGTCCTCGGAAATGAGTTTCTAGATTAATTAATTACCAAGATACTAATTCTCAATTTTAGCTAAAGTAATAAAACATGGATAGGTGATAAAAACAAAGATAAATGAAAGACAAACAAGTGGAGACACGAATATGGTAGTATTGGAGGAAATTTACTTCACAAGTTAACACTTATTTGACACATGCAAGAACTAATGTGATGAATTTATAAACAAGAAGTTAGATACTCAAGAAAACCTCTCGATTCTTAGTGAGCCTCGCACACACAATAAATTCTAAGTCTCCTTATGAAATCTAAAGCATGCACGACATTAAACAACTTCTTTATATGTTTCCCTTAGACTTCTAGGTCATTCTCATGCCAGACTTCTAAGAGTTTTAACAATTTTGCTCTAATCTATGTTTTTTCTCTCGAGTCCACTTAAACCAACAATATCAAAGAATTCAAGAACGAGTTGTCAAAAATAAATAACAAACATACTTCAAAACATGATAAAAAAGTCTTAAACAAATGAATAAAATCCTAACTACAACTTTTAGGAAGTCTAAAACACAATAAAACCAAGCTAAAGTCATAGAAAACGTCTGAAACGGTGTTACAATCTGAGAGAAAAATAAATTAAACTTATGTGTCAATACCGGTCTTTCGTCTCCGAGCTCCCGTCTCGATCTTGAACCTCCACGAATGCTTTGACTCCCAAGGAATGCTCACTTTTCTCTTCTCACAAAGTGTATTTCGAAATTAGGGTGAAATCTCTATCAAATTCGACTCCCTTTGCAAGAAGATGTAACGTTCTATTTATAATGGATTTCGGTACAGCGTTGCAACGCTAGGGACAACGTTGCAATGTTGTACCCTAAGCGCGTATCATATATGGAAAGTGTCGATGGCGTTGCAATGCTGAGGGCAGCGTTGCAACGCCGCTACCTTAATGCGCGTGTTCTTATCGATCTGGCGTTGCGACACTCCAAGGCAGCGTTGCAACGCCCTCTGCACAGGTCTTCTGCTTGTACTCTTATCGAGATAGCATTCCGACGCTGCAAGACAACATTGCAACGCTATCGACATGACTTCTTTATGCATGAAAACAACACGCTCGGCGTTGCAACACCATCACCTCGGGTCCTTTAGCTAGGATTGGTCCTTGTACTTCTAATTGTTGTTATTTTAAGCTCCAAAAAGCCTCGATTTTATCCCGAGTGATCCAAAATGTCTCAAATTGTCCAATTTAAGCTCTTAACCTGAAATTCAATGATTAACACACATATATGCCCTAAAATTATCATAAAACTAGCAATAATTAAGCCTAAGGATAACACATTTTGTGTGCTATCATCGATCAACCCAAAACGTCTGTCCAACGAGAAATTAAAGGGAAGATGAGCACTTCCCCACTCCCTATCGATAGAGAGGAAGTGGGGAAGTGGGGAACGTGTCCTCTTGACATGTTCCCACCATTTAAATTAATTTAATAATTAAATTAATTTTAAGTAAATATCATATATTTAATCAATTATCAATTAAATATCATATATTTAATTGAGATTAAATCATATTTAATCATATTCTCCTCTAACCTATAGTTTAAATGCACATCTTATGCACATTAAATTTTAACCTATAGTTTTCCAAATATGAATCTCATTCACATTTAAATTAATATTTGAACTCTTTCAAATATTTAATCCTCTCATATAATATAATATGAATCATATTCACATTAAATTTATAATATAAAGTTCCTAAACTTTATATTATAACGTATCTATATACATAAAATTTATTCCCTAATGAATTTGAACAGTTCAAATTCAAACGATCTAAGAACCCTTAACGAGCTAGAAGGTGGACCTAATGGACCTAAAGATCATAAGCCCTAACGATACGAGATTACTCGGTTAATCTCATTAACCTCCTAATCAACATTCGTTAACTGTGGGAACACTCCACTAAAGTCCCACAGTTGCACTCTTCTCACTGCAGATATATTTTTGTGTCCACGGATATTGACCAATAACGACAAGTCAATCCTTCACGAATGTTCGTAACACTAGTTAGGTCAAAAGACAGTTTTACCCTTGGGTTACATCTTGTACCTTAAGTACCAGTGCTCCTCTAATGAACAATTTGTTTGTGGTACTACCAACAAACAGAAGTCCCTCTCGTGCCGATGAGAGGGTCGGGCCCTTTGTTAAAGTCCCAGAGATACAACTTAAGGGAACATTCCTCTACTTACCCTAAAAGGCAGGTAAGAGTGAATTCCATCTTGCTAAGTTAAGTCTCCAGCTGCTCACTCGGTCTTATCCCCAAGAAGGTAGGCATATTGAGTCGGCGTACTTGGCCACTCTCACCCATACTAGTCAAAGGACAATCTCTCGCAAACAGGAGTTCGTAAACTGCTCAAGATTGAGATCAAGTTGTCTAGGTCATCCTAGTGAAATAGAAACCTAACTAGTCAACGGAGTTACACCTAGTGGTTACTATTTCGCGGTTCGGTCTTATGTAATCTCATTACATAGGATATCCCCACTCACATGTCATCTACACGAACACGCTAGGATCACAGTGTTTGTATCATATATAAAGTGGGCCAGATCTCCTTACTATAGACCGTTTAGGTTGTATCTCGAACCGAGATCCTTTTTATGTACACTACATTCAGTACAAGAGACATCTTACAACATTGGATGTTTAGTTTATTGGATTTAGGGTTAATACAAGGGAAATAATGTAAATATCGAACAATAACTCTTTAATGCAAATAATAACTCTTTATTAGAATAATTAGAACAAAATTACATACTACGAGTTTTAGGGCACAAACCCCAACATATTTTTTCATGTCTAGCTAGGTCCTTGTGTTGGTACATTAATTTAGACCTTTTTACTTTAAAGTCATCTTTTGCTAGGTACGTGAATCTACGAGAAAGTCGAATGCTTGTGTCCAAAAAGTTGTTTTCTTTCACTCATATCAGTCTTTTTAGGTTGGATAGTCGTTATTTGGTGATGACTTTTGATTTATAGGAAAATTTGCATGGTTTATTGGGTGCGAGAAAAAAAAAATGCAAAACTAGTCATTTCTTTTGGTTCTTTGCCTTTCTTGTGGCTATTTATGCATGTCTAGCTAGGTCTTGGTGTTGGTACTTTATTCTATACACTTATCCTTAAATGACTTCTTTTCATACGTCTTTTTCTTAAATAGATTATATTCTTAAATTTGAATTAATTGTTGAATTCTTGTCTAATTTTTTTTTTTTTTTGTAGAAATTAAAGGTTTAAGGATGACCCATGTTCGTATTTTGGTTCATTATGGTGGAGTATGGGATGAGAAGGAAATAAAAGATGTAGGAGGTTTGTTGAAAGGTCTTGTCGTAAGTAAATAAATCACACACAAGGATTTAGTTGTTGAAATATATGCCCTCACTGAAGAGTAAAATGGTTGTTATGTTGGCATGCCGTAATCCTATTGCATATGCTGAAAAGTAAAATAGTTGTTATGTTGAATACTTGTTTGCTATGTTGAATACATACATTAGTTATATATTAATCATCTTTTGCGTTAACTTTGTGTTATGTTTTTTTGTGTTGCAACTTTAGTTTCCTCTACCTACCATTCAAAAAAAAAAAAAGAAAAAAGCAAAGAGGTTAACAATATGCATTCTGTTTTTTTTCTCGCACCTAATAAAACAAGGCAATAAGTAAAAGTGGTCGGTAATTTGTGTTATGTTTTTTTAATTCTTCCATGAAAAAACCTTAACTAAAAAAAGTAGACAATATACATTCTTTTTTTTTCTGGCACCTTTCTTGCACCTAATGAAACACGACAATAATTAAAAATAGTCGGTAATTTGTGTTATGTTTTTTTAATTCGGCTAGAAAAAAATCCTTAACTAACAAAAAAGTGGACAATATACATTCTGTTTTTTTTTTCTCGCACCTAATAAAACAAGAAAACATCCATTCAAAGTGCATAAAGTAATGAATTTTATAATATATTATAACATATATGTACAATATATCATACTAGAGTTTTAATATATCGGAGTATTACACCATAATTAGAAAGCCAACTGCTTCCTAAAGTATGACATGTTCTCTTGACACAGACTAACGAAATCAAAACCAGTTACAACATATTCAAAGTATTTAATGGTAAACACCCCACAATCACATGTATTACGCTGCTTTGGAGCGAGCTCTACCATTACCATTGGCCAAGCTTCTATATGTTGTGATGATCCGCCTCTTCTTGCAAAAAACCCGGTTGCACCTAATATCGCGGGTATCATCGTTCGCAATGGCTCTAATACCTGTGTCATCTCCTCCGTTGATCACGATGGTAAGAAATCTCAAACTTTGATTTCATAATGAAGTAGATCAAAGCAGGTTAACACCTAATGAGTTCCCTGCCACTTGAGCTCGAAAATGACATGATGGCTTTATCAAGTACTTGGGAGAGGTGTTCATCGCCATTGATATCTACAAATTTAAAAATAAAGAACAATTCAACATTCAATATAAGGAATCCATTCAATAGCAAAAGGTACGTAGGGAATGAAAAATAACATTCTGTTTTTTTTTCTCGCACATTTCACGTACCTACGAAACTAACCAAAAATTCAAGAGAGGAAGCTTATAGACCGAAAAAAAAAACAAATACACGACTTAAAAAGACTCATACGGATTTGAGAAAACCACATTTTGAACAAGATTTTAAACTTTCTTCTACTTTCTCGTACCTAGACTAGAATCTATTCAATAACAAAAGGTAGGGAATGAAGTAAATGATGGAGATCGGAACTCTTTGAGCAGCGGAAACGTGATTTGAAATCGTAATTGCTAGTTTGTTTTTGGTTAAACACAAATACCAACATTGGGAAAAAATAAAGAATAAGCATACATTTCTAATCTAATTAGGCATGAAAATTAAACATGCAGACATGCTGAAAATTTAACTAAACTAAAAAGGGAATTAGAAATTACCTTTGTAGATACAAATTACCAAAGAACAACTCCTTTGCTCCTTTTGATGACAAAACACAGAACTGAAAAATCTTCTCTGTTTTCTCCTACATGACAACACCACTAGTGAGAACCTCCTATGACTCTAAGTTCCACTTAGATCTCCTTGGTGGGAAGGGATCCAACAATTTTGAAAGAAGGAGTAGGGAATTAGAGAGAAAGATAAGTTTTTAGCAATTCTACAATTGCACAGCATCGATCAACCCTTTTCTTCTCCCAATTGGAGAAGAAGAAGCACAACTCCCCACTCCTTATCGATTAGGGAGTTGGGAGACATGGGGAACGTGTCCTCCTGACATGTTCCCCCTTTTTTTATTTAATTATATTATTTAATAAATAATCAAGATATAAATTAAATAATATAATATAATTAATTAAATCATATTTAATTAATCATAATTGAATATCATATACTTACACATAAATTAAATCACATTTAATCAATTATCCCTCTATCCTATAGTTTTAATGCACATCTTATGCACATTAAATTTTAACCTATAGTTTTCAAATATGAATCTCATTCATATTTAAAATAATATTTGAACTCTTTCAAATATTTAATTCTCTCAAATAATTTAATATGAACCATATTCACATTAAATTTATAATATATAGTTCCAAAACTTTATATTATATGGTATCTATATACGTTAAATTTATTCCCTAATGAATTTGAACATTTCAAATTCAAACGATCTAAGAACCCCTTACGAGCTAGACGGTGGACCTAATGGACCTACAAATCAGAAGCTCCAACGATACGAGATTACTCGATTAATCTCATTAACCTCCTAATCACCATTCGTTAACTGCGGGAACACTCCATTAAAGTCCCCAGCTGCACTATTCTCACTGCAGATATATTTCTGTGTCCACGAATATTGACCAATAACAGCAAGTCAATCCTTCACGAATGTTCGTAACACCAGCTGGGTCAATTATCGTTTTACCCCTTGGTTACATCTTGTACCTTAAGTACTAGTGCTCTTCTAATGAACAATTTGTTTGTGGTCCTACCAACAAACAAAAGTCTCTCTTGGGCCAATGAAAGGGTCGAGCCCTTTGTTCAAGTCCCGGAGACACCACTTAAGGGAACATTCATCTACTTACCCTAGTAGGCGGGAATGAGTGATTTCCATCTTGCTATGCTAAGTCCCCAGCCACTCACTCGGTCTTGTCCCCAAGAAGGTAGGCATATTGAGTCGGCGAATCTGACCACTCTCACCCATACTAGTCAAAGAACAATCCCTCGCGAACAGGAGTTCGTAACCTGCTCAGGATTAAGATCAAGTTGCCTAAGTCATCCTAGTGAAATAGAAACCTAACTAGTCAACGGAGTTACACCTAGTGGTTACTATTTCGCGGTCCGGTCTTATGTAATCTCATTACATAGGATATCTACACTCACATGTCATTTACACGAACACGTTAGGATCACAATATTTGAATCATATACAAAGTGGGTCACATCCATAGTGTTACCAGGGTAAGTTACCCAAACCTTATCCCCTTACTATAGATCCTTTAGGCTGTATCTCGAATCGAGATCCTTTATATGTACACTACATTCAGTTAAAGATACATTTTACAACCTTGGATATTTAGTTTATTGGATTTAGGGTTAAAACAGGTGCAATATCATAAATAACGAACAATAACTCTTTATTGAAATAATAACTCTTTATTACAAAATTAGAACATAATTACAAACTACGAGTTTTATGGCACAAACCCCAATAGTAAACAACATCAAGACCTAGTTAGACATGCCTAAATGAACATATGAAATACAAATAACCAAAGAAAAAGAGGCAAATAACATTCTGATTTTTTTTCTCGCACCTACGAAACTAACCAAAAATTCAAGGGATGAAACCTATAGACCAAAAAGCAAAAAACAAATACACAACTTAAAAAGACTCATACGGATTTGAGAAAACCACATTTTGAACAAGATTTTAAACTTTCTCCTGGTTTCTCGTACCTAGACTAGAATCCATTCAATAATAAAAGGTAGGGAATGAAGTAAACAACATCAAGACCTAGTTAGACATGCCTAAATGAACCTATGAAATGCAAATAACCAAAGAAAAAGAGACAAATAACATTCTATTTTTTCTCACACCTACAAAACTAACCAAAAATTCAAGGGATGAAGCCTATAGATAAAAAAAAATACACAATTTAAGACTCATACGGACTTGTGAAAACCGCATTTTGAACAAGATTTTAAACTTTCTCCTACTTTCTCGTACCTAGACTAGAATCCATTCAATAATAAAAGGTAGGGAATAAAGTAAACAACATCAAAACCTAGTTAGACATGCCTAAATTGACCTATGAAATGTAAATAACCAAAGAAAAAGAGGCAAATAACTTTTTTTTTTCTCGCACCTACGAAACTAACCAAAAACTCAAGGGATGAAGTGTATAGAGAAGAAAAAAAAATTACACAACTTAAAAAGACTCATACAGATTTGAGAAAAACCTCATTTTGAACAAGATTTTAAACTTTCTCCTACTTTCTCGTACCTAGACAAGAATCCATTCAATAAAAAAAGGTATGGAATGAAGTAAACAACATCAAGACCTAGTTAGACATGCCTAAATGGACCTATGAAATGTAAAAAACCAAAGAAAAAGAACCAAATAACATTATGTTTTTTTTCTCACACCTTCCTGGCACCTACGAAACTAACCAAAAATTCTATGGATGAAGCCTATGGACCAAATAAAACAAATACACAACCTAAAAAGACTCATACGGATTTAAGAAAATCACATTTTGAACAAGATCTTAAACTTTATCCTACTTTCTCGTACCTAGACTAGAATCCATTCAATAACAAAAGGTGGGGAATGAAGTAAACAACATCAATGAAGGGAATCGAATCCCCATGAGCAGCAGAAACGTGAATGAAAATCTTAATTGCTTGTTTGTTCGTGGTTTACTCCAAAAACTAGTACATTGGATAAATAAACAGAGATACACAATTCACATATCTAAAGCATGGATTTACCTGTAAAATAAACATGCCATAATTTCTTAAACTAAAAGGGAAGATGTATTACCTTTGTAGTTTCAAATTGGCAACTCCTTGCTTCATTTTGTAGAGCAAATCTTACGATACAACAATTTTTCTCTTCTTTTGTAAAACAGGACAACACCAACAGAAAAACCTTCTATGGCTCTGAGTTCTACTTAGATCCAACCTTGGTGGGAAGGTTTCCAACAAATTGGAAGAGAGAAAGGGAATTGTTTTTAATTGAGAGAAAATTTCTTCAGCAATCCTCGTTGCAAATCAAAATCGATCGTTACCACTCTTCTGTTCAACGAGAAGATAAAGAGGGACTCTTCCCCACTCCTATCGATATGGAGTTTAGTGGGGAAATGGGGAACGTGTCCTCCTAACACGTTCCCTCCTTTTTTATTTTTATTTTTATTATATTATTTAATAAATAATCAAATTAATTATTAAATAATATAATTAATTAATTAAATCACATTTAATTAACTTTAAATAAAATATCATATATTTAATTTATAAATGAATTAAATATCATATATTTTATTTAAATCAAATCATATTTAATTTATTTTCCTTCTAACCTATAGTTTTAATGTACATTTTATGTACATTAAATTTTAACCTATAGTTTTTAAATATCATTCTCATTCACATTTAAAATAATATTTGAACTCTTTCAAATATTTAATTCTCTCATATAATTAAATATGAATCATATTCAAATTAAATTTATAATATAAAATTCTAAAATTTTATATTATAATGTATATTTATACATTAGTGTTTATTCCCTAAATGAATTTGAACATTTCAAATTCCAATGATCTAAGAACTATTTACGAGCTAGAAGGTGGACCTAATGGACCTACAGATCAGAAGCTGATTATTCTGTTAATCTCATTAACCTCCTAATCAACATTCGTTAACTGCGAAAACACTCCACTAAAGTCATGCAGCTGCACTCTTTTCACTGCAGATGTATTGTTCTATAAGGCAAGAAATTGAAATAAAGTTTCTAGTAAACCCTGATATCACTAATATATTGTCCAACAACATATATTTCTTGCCAAAATTAAGCTTCATTGTGCCTATTGCTACAGTTGAGATGACTTCTCCATTTCCAACCCAGAGCGTTATCTTTCCTTTCTGTAGCTGTTGCAAGGAATCAATTCCCTCAAAAGAAGAGCAAACATGATTAGTGGCGTCTGAATCATGTATCCAAGCAGTTTTATCATTATCCACTAAACAAGCTTCTAAGCAAAGTAAATCATATTTACCTTCCTTCTTCTTTTCTGCAATGTACTTCGGACCGTTTCCAATGCCCGTCTTCATTGCAGTGGAAACATTTTTCTTTGTCTGCAACTTCTTTGCCCTTCTTGCCCCCTTCTCAAGCGCAAACTTTGTCACTCATTTCCCTTTACCAACCTTCTTGTTCATTCTTCTTCTTCCTTTCGGGTTAGAAGAAGATGAAGCCACCGCTTTTTATCCAGAGGTCGAACCTCTCGTGATAACTCCTACGGCAACATTTGCCTCACCTTTCGATCCTCGAATTTTCATCAAAGATTGAAAGGTCCGGAGTTCATTCGTAGGGAGGTAAGATTAAAAGTAATCTTGTTCATAACAACATTACTTCTAAATCAGAGGAAACTATCGGAAGAGTTTCCGAATGAAGTCGCCTAACTCGATTCATCGATGGAAGCACTCGACTCGCGATGTTAAAGTGTACCATCATATCCAGGACATGATCCCGAACAGATGAACCCTCTGGCATCCTCGAGTTGAATATATACTTGAGGGCATTGTGTCGGGTGCGTAGAGACTGTTGTCCAAACATACCACCTGCTGAATCCATGATTTCCTTAGCGGTCATCATGCCCTCGCATTTCTTGGCTAATTTGTCGGACATACTTGCGGCAAAGATGTAGACCTTGGCCTTATCATTGGCCTTGATCCATCGATCATATGCATCACGAATATTTCGTGTAGCATTCGAGCCGCACCTAAGGACACTCCTCGGTCAACACAAACTTCAGATCATCCACTACCAATATAATGTTGAGTTTGTTTTTCCATGTTATCATGTTCTCTCCGGTTAATTTTTCTGCACCCAATAAGGAAATTATAGAGCTAGACATTTTGCTGAAAATTTACAAAAAAAAACTTGTATAAGTTTCTTGCTATAATTGTCTAATCCAATGATGTTTTAGCTAATTATTAAATGATTCCTAGGTCATTTATAATTTGAAATGATACTCCAAAGGTTTAGAATGTATGACACCGAAGGGTAATAAAAAACACTCCTCCTCTGGATCAAGACACTCTTGACCAAAACCTAATGTCGAATAACTCTTATTCCTATAGGTTTTAGTTACCATTATTCGGTCAGGATACATACACTTTTTATGTACCTTGTGAGTGTAACCCTCTGTTTTTAGACCCCAGAGTCTCCATCCAATAAAATCCGCCGAAGGGAGGACTAGATTGAAAAACACACTAAGGAAATCTTTATCCCTTTCAAGTGTCTACTGTGTTCGATCCTCTATGATCAAGCCCTCCGAAGGGATTGTCTCAGTCCAGCCAAACTAGCGGTGACCATAGTGATCTTACAAATGTAAACCGAGCGAGAAGAGACCATAGGTTTTGTTTTCACTAAACTCTCTCTCCTACTCACTATGAGTACCCTCTCCATTCACCTTGATATTGACTCATACAAACACCATCCGAAGGGGGACGCTCCCGTTTGCGCCACGAGGCCAAGTATGAGTCTCACGGTGTGAACTTCCCGGAGAAACGTAGGTGAAAAAATATGTATCATATACACTTTTCATCCCACTGGATACTTTAACTTTATAGGAAATTTACTTAGGCTAAACCCGCTAACGATTTTACCTAAACTTATCAATATAACTCTTATATTGATAATCAATATAACTCTTATATTGATGTTATCCTAAGTTTGCTAATATAACTCTTTATATTAAGCCTAGGATTTCTAGTTTAATAACCCCTTAATTAACCCGTTGACGCTACTATAATTTATAAATCCTCTGATTAAAATTCACTCTCAGACCAGTTCCCAGGTAGGGGTGTTCCATTTCAAATCGACTTAAATACCCCACCTAGACAAAACCTTCCTTAGACGAGTTCCTCTTTTAATCATTGTTTATAAATTACTTGGTTCCTAATTCTAATCTAATTAGAACTAGATAACCTAAGGTCTGTTAATTCCAAGTTCTAAACATTTTAAAACTAATAATTAACCTTAGGTAGCATGCATATTATGTTATAGTGTTTGATCATTCATCTCATGAATAATAAAACATACATAGCATAATCATCTCATGAATTATAATGCATGTCAATGTTGTCCATAAATTAATATAACACCTTTTATTAATTATACATGCAAACTATATAATATAACACTTTATATTATAAATGATGCATGGTAATGCTTAACCTAAGGTGGGATATCTAGAATAAAAGAATACATTATACATGGCAATAATTATACAACAATTGCATAATTTAAATAGCAAAATTAGACCATTTTTGGCACCCTAAAATTAATTTTAATTAATATAATCTAATTATATTATTGAAATTAAATAAAATAAATGTAATTAAATATAAAACATTTTTATATCTAATATATATATAAAATTAACGTTTTTCCGCCCGTTGTGAAACTCCTGAAATGCCTTCGGCGTTGCAACGCTAATGGAAGCGTTGCAACACTGCATTTTGTCCGTTTCTGACTGTTGGAGCGCGCTGTGAAACGCCTTCAGCGTTGCAACGCTGATGCCAGCGTTACAACGCTGCATTTGATGCACGCCTTCATCTGCAAGCGTGGCGTTGCAACGCCAATGAACAGCGTTGCAACGTTGCACGCAGACAGCAAGTAATCCTCCATCGTTTTGCCTCGTTTTCGCTCCGTTCTTCTCAGCAACCACTTTGCCTCGATCGACACGGACTTACAGACTCGATTTACAATTAAAATTGCCTAAAATACTAGGCCCTTACATTAACCGATTCAATAGAAAAAATTGTAAATCTAAGTGCCATAAATGAAAAACATCTAATTTGCAAACCGTTTATTCATCACATGAAAACAGTAAATCCCACCTTTTGTTCTTGATTAAATCCAGAACAAAATCAAGAACACAACTTGGCTCTGATACCAATTGAAGTGATCGAATCCAGCAGCGGAAGTGATTGAGAATCACGTGTTCTTAATTTTGTTTCACGGATTTTATTCAAGAACAATATATATATATAAGATTAAGCATGCTATATAATAAGGACAACAAGAAAATTACCTTTGAAGAACACTTTCTTCTTAAGCTCCTTCTCCCACGGTCACGATCTCAACAACTCGAACCCAAACGTATGAAGATACCACCACTAGATCTTCTCCGTTGTTCTCTAGGTGAAGGAGGAAGGTGGGTTCCTTTAGGTTGAGATGTGGACGTTATGAGAGAAGATGTGTTTGGAACTTTTCCAACAACACAATAGTATGGTATTCTAGGGTTACCAAAGCTCTAACTCAAAGTTGCATCTCATGCAACTATTTATAGGGAAATATGATGGAAATTACCATCCTATTCCTCTTTATTCTCTCATTAGTATAAAGTTAATATGTGAATCTAATTCACATTAAAACCATATATTATAATTATATCACATATAATTAATATAACACCTCATATATGAAATTGAACTCTTCAATTTCATTCCTAACTTTATACCCTCAATATTACCATGTTGAGCCAACGGAGGGACCTAATGGACCTACAGTTCATGAGCTCCAATGATGTTAGATTAACTGATCAAACTCTTTGATCCAGTTAATCAATATTCATTAACTACAAGTCACTCCACTATAAACTTGTAGATGCACTCTCCTCACTGTAGATTATATTGTGTCCATTGATATAATCATTACCCATGAGTCGACCCTTCACAGGTTGTTCGTAATCACAACTGGGTCAAATTACCGTTTTACCCATGTGATTACCTCTTTGTTCCTTAAGCACCACTGATCCTCTAATGAACAACAAGTCTATGGTCCTACCATAGACTCATACCCTCTTAAGTCAGTTTAGAGGGTGGGGCCCCGTTGTTCAAGGCCTCTGACTCAGTTCTTAAGGGAACAACCTATCTAATTTCTTAGTGTAGGAATGAGTGAATTCCATCTTGCATAGTTAAGTACCCAGCTACCTACGAAGTTTTGTCCCAGAGAAGGTAGGCTTATTGAGTCGATTACAGGCCACTCTCACCCATACTAGTCTAAGGACAAACCCCTATAAGCAAGAGTTCTTAACTTGCTTAGGATTCAGGTCGAGTCACTAATGACCATCTATAAATTATTAATCTTATCCTGTTAACGGCGTTATACTGGTTAGACTAATAATTTGCAGTCCGGTCTTAGATGAACTCTTCATACAGGATGCCCCCACTCGCATGTCAACCACATGAATGAGTTGGATTACCTCATTTGTACTAATTACAAAGTGGGTCACATCCATGGTGTTACGAGAATAAGGTTTCCAATCTTATTCTTATACCATAGACCATTTAGGTTATACTCTTGAACACAATCCAAATGGTGTCTACTACACTGATGTTCAAGATACATTATAACCTTGGAGCTTAGTTTATTGGATTTATAAAACAAGAACATCATTTTATCAAAACAAATAACTCTTTATTTATTTGATCAAAATTACATAAGTTTAGAGCACAAATCCCAACAGTGGGGGCATCTTGTGCGATGAGATTGTATAAGACCGGACCGAGAATTGTTAGACCACTCTAGTAACGTCGTTGATAGATTAGGGTTAATAATTCACAAATGATCATTAGTGATTCAATCTGAATCTTGAGCGAGTTGCGAACTCCTGTCTGCGGGGGTTTATCCTTATACTAGTACGGGTGAGAGTGGCCACAACTGCCGACTCAATAAGCCTACCTTCTCAGGGATGAAACCTCGAAGGGAGTTGGGGACTCAACTTCGAAAGAAGAAATTCACTCGTTCCCGAACTAGGGTAACTAGATAGATTGTTTCCTTAAGAGTTGAATCCAGGTCTTAAACAACGAGTCCCCTCCCTCTTGTTGGCCCGAAAGGGATTTTGTTTATGGTCGAACCATAAACTTGTTAGTCATCAGAGGATCAGTGGTACTTGTGCATGAAGTAGTAACAGAGGTAAAACGGTAATTTGACCCAACTATCACTATGAACGACCTGTGAAGGGTTGACTCTGATGGAGATCTGATCTCCTTGAGCAGCGGAAACGTGTTTGAGATCGTTAATGTGCTTGATTGTTTTGCTTAAAACCAAAATCAGTACATTGATAAAAATACAGAGCAAGCATGGAAATTCTAATCCTACTAGACATGGATAATAGCATACATGCAAACACATTAAGGGGGTGTTTGGTTTATGAGGTTGGGTTGAGTTGAGTTGGGTTAATAACCCAACTCCTTGTTTGTTTCACCAACAATTATAACCGGTGACTTAATAACCCAACCCCATAGAGTTGAGTTATTAACTCAACCGTACAGTACTTTCCGCCGACGATCCGACAACTTTCCGACGACGGTCCGGCGAGTCTCCGATGACGATCCGACGAGACTCCGATGACGGTCCGGTGAGTCTCCGACGAAGGTCCGACGACTGTCCGGCGAGATGAAGAAAGTGGAGAAAAGAAGAAGATGAGGAGAGTTTTGAAGTGTGTCTTTAAGTTGTTAATACTCTAGTTTAAATAGACACCAAAAAGTCTTAATCCTTTTAGAACAAGGAATTCTAATCCTTTTAGAAAAAGAAATCCTAAACAAATAGAAATCCTAATCCTTTTTTAAACTTTGAAACATCATTTTCTAATCTTATTGTGATTATCCAAAGATTCAAATTTAAAACAAATACAATTAAAGCATCTAATTTTACGGGGCGCCACAATATACCCATCTAAGAAAAACTTTCGTCCTCGAAAGTTGCTAGAACTTTACAACGGTCACATCGTCGAGTCATAATCTAAACTTAAACTCTAAACTACATTTGCACAAGAACAAAGAAGTCAAAAGCATAGCATAACAAGTGTCAACACACAAGCAACTCAAATAACTTTAACTAGACTTCCTGCGAGAGGCTATAAAGATTATTGCCTACGATGTAGGCGAGTATGCAGAATCTAAGACCCATGCTCTGATACCGACTGTAACAACTCTAATTTTTCAAACTCAAAACTTCCTAGGGACGTTACTAAGCAACATTGCCTACACCGAAAATTTCGATAGCATAACGACGCTACTAGGACCTTGATGACATATCTAATATTTTGTAGATATGCAATTCAATATGACATAAAATATTTAAGTATATTGACATATTTTTAACATCTTCACAAGATAAACTATTTATTTCATTCTAAAGATGTCCATAGACAATGCATGTGTTTAGACAAATTTAAATAAACACTCATCATATGCAAAGTATTAATACTAAATTAAGACCTACCTAAATTAAAATAAAAAAGTAGTGGTGAACATGTGCATAAAAGAATGAATAAAGTTCATATTGAAGAGTAAAAGTTCTAAATAATGAATTTTATTGGAAAAGAAATATTGATATCAAACCCAATATCTATTACTTTTGCAAATACCCCTAACATACATTTCACAAATGGTAATATATATTGTAATTTTATAATTGATCACATAATTGAGTTTTGAAATTGTAGACAAATGTGTTTGTATTTGATTTGTTATGAAAACAAAGTAAAGAAAAAAAGTCACAAAAAAATCAGACGTTTCACTTTACATAAGATAAAAATGATTTTTAGGGGAGAAGAAAAATTGATATCAATCTCAATATTTCAAAATATCTCATATATCTTGCAAATAGTAATATATATTGTAAATTTGTAATTGATCTCATAATGAAGTTTTGAAATTGTAGACAAATATGTTTGCAATTGATTTGGTAGAAACAAAAAAAGTAAAGAAAAAAGTCACAAAAAATCAGATTTATTCACTTTATAAAAAAGCGCATCGATACCCCGACATAATAACTCAACTCTGCAAACCAAACACCGACTTCCTCGACTCAACTCAACTCAACTCACGCAACCAAACGCTGATTTCCAGAACTCACTGACAAAACAACTCTGCACAACTCAACCCAACTCAACCCAACTCTGCGATCCAAACGCCCCCTAAGTTTAACAATTAAACTAAAGATGGAAAGGAAATTATTACATTTGTAGTTTTCGTCAGCAGCAACTCCTTGCTCCAATGTTCAAAGAACTCAAAGAATCAAGACAACAAAACAAGAAGTTTAGTTTCTCTGCTTTTTCTGAGAACACCACCAATAGTGTAAACCCTCTATCCTTTGAATGCTTAGATCTTTCCTTTGTGGGAAGGATTCCAATAATTGGAAGAACAAGGGAATGAGAGTAAGAGAGAGAGAGAATTTTTTCTTCTGTAAGTTCCAATCTAATTGATCGATCTCCCCCAAAATGAGCAACCCCTTTCTCCCTGTTAAACTGTCGATAGGGAGAAAGGGAGGGGTAGTGGGGAACGTGTCTGGATGACACGTTCCCTCATTTATTATTAAAATAATAATAATAATAATAATAATATAATTCAATCAAATTTAATTATTCATTTAAATCATATTTAAATAATACAAATTAAATATCATATACTTAATTTGGATTAAATCTCATTTAATCATATTACCCCTTTAACCTATAGTTTTAATGTACATCCAGTGCACATTAAATTTTATCCTATAGTTTGCAAATGTGAATCACATTCACATTTAATATAATATTTGAACTCTTTCAAATATTCAATTCTCTCATATAATTTAATATGAATCATATTCACATTAAATTTATAATATATAGTTCCAAAACTATATATTATATCGTATCTAAATACATTAAATATATTCCCTAATGAATTTGAACATTTCAAATTCAAATGATCTAAGAACCCTTTACGAGCTAGAAGGTGGACCTAATGGACCTACATATCAGAAGCTCCAACGATACGAGATTGTTCGGTTAATCTCATTAACCTCCCAATCAACATTCGTTAACTACGGGAACACTCCACTAAAGTCCTACAAATTGCACTCTTCTCACTTGCGATATATTTACGTGCCCATAGATATTGACCAATAACAAGCAAGTCAATCCTTCACGAATGTTCGTAACACCACCAATTGGGTTAAATTACCGCTTTTACCCCAGGTTACATCTTGTGCCTTAAGTACCAAAGCTCCTCTAATGAACAATTGTTTTTGTGGTCCTACCAACAAACAGAGTCCCTCTCGGGCCAATGAGAGGGTCGGGCCCTTTGTTCAAGTCCCGGAGACACCACTTAAGGGAACATTCCTCTACTTACCCTAGTAGGCGGGAAGGAGGGAATTCCATCTTGCTAAGTTAAGTTCCCAGCCGCTCACTCGGTCTTGTCCCCTATAAGGTAGGCATATTGAGTCGACGAATCTGGCCACTCTCACCCATACTAGTCAATGGACAAGCCCTCGCGAATAGGAGTTCGTAACCTGCTCAGGATTGAGATCAAGTTGCTTAGGTCATCCTAGTGAAATAGAAACCTAACTAGTCAACTGAGTTACAACTAGAGGTTACTATTTCGTGGCCTTGCCTTTATGTAATCTCATTACATAGGATATCCCCACTCACATGTCATCTACACGAACACGTTAGGATCACAGTGTTTGTATCAAATACAAAGTGGCCACATGCATAGTTTTACCAGGGTAAGGTACCCAAACCTTATCCCCTAACTATAGACCCTTTAGGCTGTATCTCGAACCGAGATCCTTTTTATGTACATTACATTCAGTTAAAGATTCATTTAACAACCTTGGATGTTTAGTTTATTGGATTTACGGTTTAAATAAAGGCAAACTCGTAGATATGGAACAATAACACTTTATTGAAATAATAACACTTTATTACATTAATTAGAACATAATTACAAACTACGAGTTTTAGGGCACAAATCCCAACAAACTCACGAGCATTGGTTAAATCAATGGACACAACTTGTCCTACAGTAAGGAGAGTGCAGCTACGAGTCATTAGTTGAGTGACTCGTAGTTAACGAATGTTGATTGACGAGATCAATGAGTTTGATTAGTCAATCTCTCATCGTGAGAGCTCATGATCTAGGTCCCTTGGTTGCCTCAACATGGAATTCAATGAGGGTATAAAGTTTTATAATGAATTTGAAGTGTTCAAATTCAATTTAGGGAATTATGTCAATTATATATGATATAATTGATATAATATATTACCCGCAGGAGTCTCTTTGCCATCAGCACCTTTTTTAGTACTCCTTGAGCTAATCCCTCATTGTTTTCGCGCATTAAGCTCAGGAATACGTTTATTTGCTAATATGATGGTCGGTCATAGTTCAGTAAAGATTTTAAGTTGGTCCGCTTGGACTTCAATGTGAATATGATTCATAATGAACCTAATTATGTCTAATTATGGAATTAAGGCATAAATTATGCTAGTATTTTGAGAGACATGAAATTCAATTTGACTAAATTCAATTTATCCACACTATGTAAATATGATTTACATAATAAGGTATTTGATACCTTATATTATACGTTTATGCATAATAAGTGGAGTTAGTGGCTTAATGGGTGGAGAATTTGTCTCCACTCATATTGCCTATAAAAACATCCCTTTGGATGCATTTTGCAACACTTGAACCATTTGTGTAGTTATGCACTCTAACCAAACACAAGAGTTCTCTCTCAAATTCTCTATAACAATTCCCTAATCCCAAAAGGAGACCTCACCTTTCTCTCTCTCGTAGAAAACAATCGAGAAGGAATTTTGGAGGTGTTCGTGATTCGCTCGTAGAGAACGAAGAGATCGTTGACGACGTGTGAATTACGTGAAGAATCGGTCTACAAAGGTAACCATCTAATCCATTTTATGCTTTCAAAGTATGTTTAGCTAGTTTTCTGTTTTTTGAGTATTTCCTATGTAACACAATCGAGAGCAACGACGATCGTTCGCTTCTGCACAGAATTCGATTCCCTTCAAACATATCCCTGCAATAGCCCGACGCCCTACTGAAGTAGGAGTTTTAATTGAACTAATGCTTGAGTGACACACTTTTGTAGCTTGAAAAATAGAATTTTATTGCTAACAAAATTTAAATCTTACATGATCTTGTAGAAATTGACAAAACAATCCTAATTAGAGAAGAAGTAATAAGAGATAAGCCTCTCAGTAGTCCATAGAGGTGTGGTCGACCTCAACCATTTACGGTCAGCTAAGGTGTGTTTCCTCATCTCGTCGATCTCGATCGTCATCTGGTCGACCTCAACCCATCCTTGATGTACTCGTTTAGTGATAGAACACAAAAACATACACAGCGGAAAAAAAGGATCTAATGACACTCTAATTACATCTAACTTAATAGAAATTAACATGCAAACATACAAAAACAGTGAATTAAAAAGGGAAGAGAGTGCAACTTTTGTAGCTCGATTTCTTCACAATCTCCTTGCCTAACCACAATCCGAACACAACCGGACCACTACTAGAGCTTCCCCACTATCCTCTGGACTCAGAACCGGGTTGTGGGACCCGGTGAATGAAGGAATGAAAAGGAAGAATGGGAAGTTCAAAGCTTTATGTGAGGAAAGGAAAAGAAGAATTTTTTGTGAGACTCTCTTTGAAAAAACTCAAAAAAATTTCAGTCGATCGGTTTTGGTCTGTTTAAGGCAATTTTTTTTAAAAAAAAAGTCGACCGAACCGATCGAATTTGATCGGTTCGGGGTCGAAAACCGACCCCGACCGACCAATGATCACCCCTACTATCATTGTGCCTTCTCTTCTTTGAACTGAAAAAATTGTGGTTTCGAGTTTTGTCTTGCTATGCATGTCTGTTGCTTCTTTCATGATCAGGTGTAGGTTCATTCATCTCTTCTCGTCGTGAGTTGGTCCTCTTTCAATTTTTGTCTATTTTAACTTCGTATTAAACTTCATTCCTTATTTGATCCTTCATTGCAGTCTTTTAGCCAAACATATTCTTATTGGTTCAATTTCATACATACACAAAAAGTATTTTACAAACTATCACAACTCTCTCTTCATCTTTGAACACTATATCAGACTCACCTCACTCAGTAATAGAACAAAAAGAGTAAATTTGTTTTTGAGTTGTAATTAAATGAAATTAACCATTCATGTAGAAACAATTTAATTATTTACTACGGTATCAGACTGGAAGCTAAGGTCCCATGTCCGAACTCCTTTAATGTCATTTACTCCTACAAATTTCTAACCCATAATGAGGGAAGTGTTAGAGTATTAAATGTAATTAAATTTACCTAACCCACGAACTTAAGCTTTTGGATTGAGGAGTGATTCAATAGATTTTTCCCTTTTTAATGCCTACAAGATGAA
The DNA here is from genome assembly GCA_036507285.1 of Trichosanthes cucumerina. NCBI lineage: Eukaryota > Viridiplantae > Streptophyta > Magnoliopsida > Cucurbitales > Cucurbitaceae > Trichosanthes > Trichosanthes cucumerina. The sequence continues at coordinate 136,858 of JAYKKG010000023.1, read as the reverse complement.
TTCATCTTTTCACTCAACTCCCTCATCCAAATCCACGAATTCGAACATTGCTGGAAAAATCATTATGGCCTCTCCTCCTCTGATTGCTTAGAGCCATGTTTATGACACTCGACTGCCAAACAACGAAGGTATGACGCTACAACGAACGCAGATCTAGAGTCTGTAAACTGTAATTGGAGTCGGTTTTAATTCGATTTTGATGTTTGATTTTTTAGTTGAGGGAGATCGTGAAGACATTTGGGAAAACAGACTCAAATTTCACCATTGATCTAGCAGCGGTTTGTGTAGCAGTTGGATATCAGATTCGAAATTTGCATTGGACCCTAATTTTGGATAATCCGTTACAACTGTCACAATGTGTTTCACTCATAATAATTATTGGATGTGGATCCAATAATTTTCATGTTTTTTTTATATAAATTTGTGGTACTTCTCCTTAAATCAAACGGTAAAAAAAAAATTAGTCACATTATGGTGACCTCACCCAATAATTTCTCTTTGTTTTGCTATAGTATAACATGCAACTCCACATGGTATATAATAAATTAGTAATATATAATTTTATTTCGGTTAAAATATCATTTTAGTCCCTATACTTTTTAGCTTCATTCTATTTTAGGTTTTTGCAAATGTCGAAATTTAGTTTTTGTATTTTAAATAAAGTTTAAAATTGGTCCTTATTGTTATTTTCAAGTTACTTTTAATTGAAATTGGTTAAATAGCATGCACGAAAAAAGCTTTTTTTTATTATTTTTGAAAAATTAACAATAAACTAGCACTTGGTCATTTTTAAATTTAGGTATTAAATTAAAAGTATAGGATGCGAAATAGAATAAAACCTAAACTACTGAACTAAAAATTGTATTTTAACCTTTTATTTTGCTTTAGACTAGAAGTCAATATTGTACCAAAAACGAAAGAAAGGAAGAAAAAAAAAGGTCAATACTAGCACATTGTTTCAGCCACTTTGAGAAGCCGCGTTGAAAAGTTTGGGGGGGGGGGGGAATACAACTCAAAATGAATTTAATAATGAATTCAAAAGAAAAGAAAATCAAAATTCAACCATATTTTAAATACTGTTATTTTTTTTTGAGTAAATCAACAATTAGAGGTGGGAGAATCGAACCATGACCTCTTAATCATGAGTCATACTAACTTTGCTTTTGTTGGTTTAAATAATGTAAATTAAAAAAAAACATAAATATGGTAAATTTGAAAATATTATCAAATGTTGGAGAGATCATTCGTGTATATGGGCCACGATTTAGCTAAGTCGCAACCCATGTACACGTATAGGTTAATAAAGCGCGACCCACGTCTACGTGTAAAGAGAACTCGTGTACTACATACAAGTTTAGTATGCCACATCTTACGACTTGACATTGAATACCACTAGGTGGTTGATACGTAATTATGTACGGGTACACAAATTCTTTATAGATCTCATATACCATGTAGATGATTTTTGTGAACCCGTATATGATTTGGTGGACCCTAAAACAATCTATCTACGTTCCAAATCGAAAATGAAAACTCTCCTTTCAAACCTCTATTTTGATAAGGACAATTGACCTCTACGTATCTCTACAATGGTATGATATTGTTCACTTTGGTAATCAACCCTCGTGACTTTGTTTTTGGTTTCCCTAAAAGGAGAGCTTACTCTTCATCTCGAGACATACGTGACACAACTGATAGCATACAAATATGCTATCTTATTTCTATATTTTAGCTGGTTTTTATACTTAAAACATAAACTTTCATGGCATTTTATGGTTTTTCAGGAAACTGAGCTTGAGAAGCAAGAATGGAGTGTTTTGAGGTTATTTTGGTATAATTTGGAACATGTGTATGCTTAATTGAAGACCCAAGAAAATTTTAGATGTATTTTGAGTATAAAAAATATACTGAGAGATTCTACATCGAATAACGATTCCAACGCATCAAACCGGAGGTCATTTGGACACCCGAGCGAAAAGATATGACAAAAATGGTCGCAGTGCGCTGGCTGGCAGCAAGCACGCATGCCTATAAATATAACATGTTGTTTTCATTCCAAGGGGAGCCGAATTTGGTAGTTTTTAGCCGTAATTTCGAAATACACACTCTAGAGAAAAAAGAGCATTCCTTGGGAGCCAAAGCGTTTGTGGAGACCCGAGATCGTGACGGGAGCTCGGGAACACTTTTTTTTTCAAAATTTGTCCATATATTTTATAATTTAATTAAAAAGAACTGTGCCTCTTCGATTTCATTCAAATTTAAACGTTGGCTAAATATAAGATCAAACAAATAACCTAAATATAATCAAGTGATGAATCTCATAAATTTTAATGTAACTCTAAGTGTCCTAACTAAAATTTTGAACATGAATTGAGTATAGTAGTTCAAAGCACAAGAAAACGAAATGAGTGGCTAAAAATAAAGTAGTCGAGTCCAACAAAGAAGCTAATTTTGAAGGATTAAAGTGACAAATATAAAGTCAAAATGAATGTGAATAAATTTTTTTAAAAAAAAACCAAGCTACATTCTAAAAAAAGAAGTTATTCAATTTTCATGAAAAATTTTAGGGTTCTAGAACATAAAATAGATGTTGTGTAATATGAACTTAAATGTTTTAAGAATAAAATAGGTCATAATGCTTATGTTGAGAATGTTGAAGATAAGAATGAAGGTAATGGTGGAAATGGTATGAATGAGAGAAATGAAGACAATGGTGATAATGAAAACGAGGGCAATGAAGGGAAATGGAATAGTGGAGAAGATGGTAATAATGGAGAAGGAAAAGAGAAAAGTAATGAAGGGATGAGTGGAAGACTTGAAGATGATGTGAACACACAGTTGCTGAAAAAAAGAGAGGACAGGTTTTCGAAGGAAGGGTTCGCGCAACCCCTTCCCCCCGAGTGCGTCAAGTCCCTAGCGCAGATCAACCGCCACGTCGTCGCCTCATCCTCCCTCTTCCCTTGTTCGGCGCTGGCGCACAGCAAGGCGTGCGACTGCCACCACCTCGACATCCTCTTCCCTCACCGACGTTGTCCCTTCTCCATCGCCCTCGTTCTACAGTCGCACCACCTCCCTCTCCCCCTTTTAAATTCCTCGGTTTCCTCTCTTCCTTTCAGAACCTCACAGATCCCCTTTCTCTCTCTAATCGCTTTGTTTGTGCTGGTCAGGACGTTGATTGATCATTAAGCAGATTGCAACGTGTTCATGGTGGTCCGGGCTTGGTGTTGGAAGTTTTTGTTCGACGTACAAGTAAGTCTAAATCCCCTTCCTTGTGTAGTAAATGTTAGGACTAGGCCTAAGCGTGAGTTACAAGCCAAAAGTCGCCTCAAGAGGCAACTAGTTAACTTGTGAGACCCTGAAACTATTCAAATGAAATATTTGTTGCTTGTAGGTCCATTCGGCTGTCGCAGGCGAGTTGGTGTCGACCTTAAAGAAAATGAGGAGCAAGGGAGAGTTAACCTTGTGGTAGAGTGATTAGGCCTAACCTGGGGATGCCCTATCCTATTTGCGAGTTTGTATAGACCTAGCTTAGGACCCTTGGCCTTCGAATTGAACTAGGACCCGACTCCTTTGTGATGAGTGGCCTTTGTGGCTAGTTAGCCTGCTGGCAAGCTCGAGATAGCCTTTGTGGCACTAGAGCCTTTGTGGCACCGCAACCTTTGTGGCAAGATGGCCTTTGTGGTCGTGAGTCAGGAGTTCAGTTTAGAAAGCCAGGGTAGTAGAGTGCATGAGAGAAGGTTGGGGTCATAGGTCTTCGAATAGGGACCTGGGGGCTAGTGTGCTCGTTTGGTTTAAACCTGTTGTTTGTTGGTGTTTTGTTGTTTATTGAACTTGAGTGGGCTACTTACTGAGTATTCCCAATACTCACATTGCTTCTTTTGTTATTTTGTTTGCATATAGGGCTTGATCCTGAGCTGGCTGACGACGGTGGCTACCTGTAAGGTTATGGAGTACTTCTTTTTCCCTTGAGCCTAGTTTTGTACTTAAGTTATTAGAGCTTTTCTTGTTTTGAGTATGCTTGTAGGATTGCTTTCTGTTAAACTTTCTGGAATGTTTTAAGACTTAAGTTGTGCTTTGAGCATTTTGGAAGTTATTTCTTGTTTCTGTTGTGAATCTCTAATTGTTGAGCTCCAACCCTATTATAATTGAAGTTAGTGGGCGGCTGGGAAGAATGGTTTGTTTAGAAGTGCTTCTGATGTTTAAACATGTCCTAAAAGTTTTTGAAAAAGTCCTAGTAACGTCGTTATGTTGCCGAAATTTCGGCGCGAATGGTTTGCCTTAAGTAACGCCCTAGTTAGGTTTTTCCTCAACATTTAGAGTCGTTACATAATCTTTGACTGACAAGTGTTTTTTTCATAACACAATACATGCATGTGAACATGGGATCTGTGGTCCCACAGTTGACACGTACAAGTCTTATAAAGAAGATTTACTTCATATTGTTCAGATCCATTAATGACTTGGTTTTTAACATTGTCAACGGGGTATACTTATGACAAGATAAAATTTTTTAATATCAATATTTAACAGCGTATGTACTATGTATCATATAATATATACTATATATTCTTAATTCATAAACTATATATATAATATACCTGCATAGTCCGATCGCAATTGATCTGCTCTCGTAACTCAACCTCACAAAACTTGGTAAAATTGGTTTCCTTATAAGATGCGTCGTTTCTTCTTTTATGAAACCAATGCTGCAAATACATTATGACTACTTCAAACATTGAAGTTACATGCAATTATCTTGCTTTTAAAATCTCTTTGCTGTAACTTTCACATGAATTGGTCGTCATTAGCGTATATCTATGACGAGGACAATAGGCACGAGACCATCTATGAAAATCAATTTCTTCTAAATCAGCACGTATACCTGGTGCACTGCTTTCTAATTGTTGCATATTCTTCTCAGAATCAATGGTATTAAATGCCTTTACTGTTGCAAAATATATCTCGTCTAAAAGATTGCTCTTGTACTTCAATTTCAAATTCTGTAACAGGTGATATATGCATATGGCATGGAAAGCATTAGGAAATACCTTAGCAATAGCCTTACCAATGCTCTTGTGTCTATAAAAAACAACAATAATATCTGGTCGATCATCAATGACATCCTTCAATTGCAGAAAGAACCATTTCCATGACAAATCATCCTCAGAATCAACAATCGCTAACAAATATATCAGGGTAACCAAAATTACCTCTCATGTTTAAATGGATCATTACAGTGTCCAATAACACATGAAATGACATTCCAGGAACTAGGGGTGTACAAGTAACCCGGTAACCCGACCAACTCGGACTACCCAACCCAAACCGTAAGGGTTGGGTAGGGTTAGATTTTTTTCGGTTTGACTTGGGTTAGAAGTTTGGAGAACCGAAAAGTTTGGGTCGGTTCTCGGGTTGGAGCTTTTAGGCTCGGGTTGACCCAACCCAACCCAACCCAACTCAAAGTTTATATTTTTTTAATTTTATTTTAATTAAATATATACTTATAAATGAATTATTTGTCAATTTCTTATGTTTTCTTCTAGACTTCTAACAAAATGTTAAGATGTTATGGATTTTGAAGTTTGATATTTGAATTTTATGTGATTTTAGTTATTAATTCAAGAAAAAATATTTTAAAAAATTTAAAAAATAATTAAAAAAATAAAAAGTTAACCCGGTGACCCAACCCAACCCAATCCGAAAATATTGGGTTGGGTTGGGTTGGGTTACTCTCATGAATAGGGTTAGTTGGGTTGAAAGAATGACCAAACCGAATTTTCGGGTTGGTCCAAAAATCTCCCTCAACCCAACCCAACCCGGCTTATGTACACCCTTACCAGGAACCATCGTTATCGCAAAAACCTTATAGCCAACATAATTGTCATTTTCATTCCAAAAACCATTGTGAAGAATGCGTATTGGAAGCGAGTTTGTGTCTGTGTATAAAATGTATATATCAATGATATATTAACATTGTTAGATATATTTAATATGAATGATATGTGATTTTGTATGTGAGCATGACTAATATATACCAATTCTATATTATTACCTATTGTAATGGATACATATTGCAAATCTAATGTATGAAGTTTAAATATGATTGTTACAACAATTTGAATTGTTTGTAAATACCGAAAATTTTGATGCAGAAAACAATACTAATAATGCATCTTAACATATGAAGATATCAATGACAAATAACTGATATAAAAACATGAACACTTGATATTCACTTACTCATATTCAGCAGGATGATGGATTGACTTACCATGAAAAGAAAAATGGTGGAATGATGGAAGTTATGGAAATGAAAAGGACACAGTAATGGTTGACTGCCAAAAAAATGAAGAAGAAGAAATCGGGGGAGTAAGAATGCAGAAGATAGAGATGAAATAAAATAAATATTAAATTAAATATTTATGATCCTGTAAACACAACTGGGGCAAAGGATCTCGTAATACATGGAGTAAAATGCATATTAAATTGTCTAACATTAAATGTGAACCTTTTAAAATGGAAACAAATAAATAGGAGAGAAGAAATATAAATATACATTATATATTAATAAACAATCATTTACAATAGTCCATATGGGTATTTTCGTCCATAAAAAACGTTAATAATGATTAAAATTTAATTAAAAAAAATCTATATATGCAAAATATAAAACATTTGGACAAATCTGTAACCCATATTTATAAAGAGTCTATTTATCACAATTTCTCTAAAAAAATATTACATTGGTTCTATTTATTTTTTAAATAAACATATAACTATCAATTATCACATACCATGTCTTCTCTTGCATCCTCCATTTCTTTGTCACCTACAATCATATTCTTTGCCTGGTTTAATTAAACTTAGCATTCGACCCATATTCCCAATTATCCTGTTGATGATATTGGTATGAGATGGAGTACTAATCTCATTATATGTTTCATTATGAAATTAGAAACATCCCCAAAATAATTAAACCACAATATTGAAAATTATAAATAAAATCCTTTGAACTCCCATGTATGTTAGGTGTATATTGATTATACCTCGATTTAATTACTATTACTTTTGATTTTCTTGATCCATCTTTGCACTTTCTATTGGTCGAACCTAAAATTCTTTGGCTCCTACGCATATTCATCATTCCCCAATAATTTCTTCAATTTTCACCATTACAATCTGAACAAAGTAATACGTCGTTATATTCATATATTAATATATGTGCCACAACATTATATACTGACATATATTATATATGTCACATTATCAATGTCATGTAGGAATTACTAACAAGGTTTCATATGCAAAGCAATAGTTACATAAATTTACCATGATTAACAATGTATATACATAAATAAATGCCACAAAACTCCCTAATAAGTTCACTATCTTGCAGATAAAAGCCAGCAGAATTGCGTTCATACACAATGAATAATATTCATACCCCATGGTTAACAATATTAAAGATTTAAAAAAAAAACAGAGCTTTTCTTCCATTTAATACTCTACTAAGCTTATATCAGTGTTAATTTATTTTTTATCCAGAAAAAATACTTCTAGAACTAGTTTAGAACATGCATATATGTGTATATGAATACCATTTCATAGTTAAAATCATTTCAGAAAAAATGGTACTAAAATACACCATTGAAACATTCATACATTATGGTTGAATTGCAACACAATCTTCATATATATATCATTGTTATCCCTAATTTTTGTCCAGAAAAAACACTTATAGAACTGGTTGACAACGGAAACAGAAACAAAAAGCACATGCATATATAAGTATATGAACTCCATTTCATATACTAGTTCAGAAAAATGGTACTAAAATAAACAATCGAAATATTCATACTCCATGGTCAAAATTGCAACATAATGTTCATTTTTACCCAAATATGTTGAGGATTCTGTTATGGGCAAAAGAAGTATACCTGAAAGGCCCGTCGGCTCATGTCGATCAGCAGAGACAACCCAGATCGAGGAGTCCGCCCTGAACTAGGTTGGGCTGACCCCAAGCCAAGGTGGGCCGACCCCATGGGGTCGGCTCGGTTCGAGAGCGCGGACCCCGAAGGTGCGCCCCGAACCCATGGGGTCCGAACCCAGTTGGGCCTACCTCATGGGGTCGGTCCGGCTCAGGAGGCCGATCCATGGGGTCGGCCTGGTTCGAGGAACGGACCCTACGGGGTCCACCCCGAACCGAGTTGAGCCCCCTCGATAAACGGACCCAGACAAGTGTAGTCCTTCAACACTCCGTAATGAGCTTGGGGGAGACAAACGAAGAGTCGAAGCTTAACACTCTCCGACATGTAACAGTTGTGATTATGAGCTGGATAATCATGACGAGTTAGTGGTCATAAACCCTTAGCAACCATTACGAATCATACGGATTATATATTTAACGTTGCAAGTTGGTAAAGGTAAGCAATCATTTGGCCCGTATTCTAACTTGAGATTTACTTCTGCACGAGATTATACCCTCCTTCTAGCGCTTGGAGTGCGTGTGGCGAGCACCACACCAAGTGTTAGCTACATGTTTTGCGGGAGATCGTTGTCCCAGCAATACAAATTCACCGTTGATCCGTCCAACCAAATTCCGGCATCAACAGTTGGCGCCGTCTGTGAGAACATTTTTCTTGCAAAGTGCCACGTGTTGAGAAACCCTAACACCGTTTACCATGAGTAACCACTTGAATCAAGTCAACCCGATTAACGACGGAGAGGAGTCAGATAATGACCGGCACCCTCGCTTGATCTCGCTAGGATGCAAAATGCACAACTTTGAGGAAGTTAACGGTCGGAAGGCGGATCAAGACGCAGCGCTAGAGCGGCAGCGGTGCAGGGCACGGGCGAAACATCGTAAGAATTATGGAGTTACTGAGTTGTCCCAACCCTATTGTGGAGGCTCTAAAAGATGGACTAGAGCAGAATCTCAACGACGTCCGGCCCGGAGAACGGGTTCATGCTCCGACACCACGTAAGTCCTTACCTTCAGTCCGAGAACAGGCCAAGGGTAAGGGCCCGGCGGATGAGGGGCAGGGAGAGTCTCGGGTGCCGCTTCGTAAGTCTGATGACAAGCTACGATTGGTGGGAGGCAACGATAGGCGATCCCATCATTCGGAGCAGCAAAGGGCTGCATCCTGAGTGGGAGAATCCCAAGTCAGGACTCAGGTGATCCACGGGAGTCGAGGATACAACAACCACCATGCGTCTGAAGTCAAGTGACAGCAGGACCGAAGGGACGACCGATCAAGGAGACCTAGCACGGGGTCAGATCATAGAGAATTGATCAACCAGAAGCAGAAAGAGTTGGAGGCCGAAAGTCAACCTTGAGCAATAGAGCTACGAAGGATCCAAAATGAGCTTGGAGATATGAAGAAGGCTCAAGATCACGGCAGACTAGACTTGGAAAATCTCGTTGACCAGGTAGACCCTCCTTTTACTGACGAAATAATGCAGGAGGAAGTCCCCTCGAAATTCAAGTTGCCGACGATCAAGGCCTACGATGGATCGAAAGATCCAATAGACCACCTTGACACATTTTGGTCATGGATGGAACTCCATGGAGTCCAAGATGCGATCAAGTGTAGGGCGTTCTCGTTCACGTTGACAGGACCAACGCGGAAGTGGTTCAGACAGCTTAAGAGAAAGTCGATTGCTTCCTTCCGGGAGCTGGCTCGAGCCTTTGTGACCCAGTTCCTCGGAGGTAGGGATCAACGACGACCAACGACACATCTCCTTACCATTAAGCAAGGCAACAACGAGACTTTGAGGGAGTACGTATCCCGCTTCAACAGCGAGACCCTCCAAATTGAAGGGTATACTGATGGAGCAACCCTAACAGCGATCGTAGCCGGATTGCAAGACGAGAGGTTTCTTTGGTCGTTAGGTAAGAAAGCTCCTACAACTTACGTTGAGTTACTGACCAGAGCTCAAAAGTATATGAGTGCAGGAGAATTGCTTCGCTCGAGGTGTGCACCAGACGACAAGCAGAGTAGGGATTGTGAGAGAAACAAGAGTCGACCGAAGGAAGATCGAAGCGACTCTCGAAAGCGAAAGCACGAGGAGCGGGCCGACGTCAATGAAAAATCTTTGAGGAGGGGTTTACCACCAAGCAAGTTTGAGCGGTGTACCCCAACGAGCGTCCCTATCGAACAGCTCTTGATGGAGGTACGTGATAAAAACGTTCTCAAGTGGCCGACTAAGCTGAAGGTCGGGCCCCATAGGAGGAATAAGGACAAATATTGTCTATTCCATCGCGACCATGGGCACTCTACGTCAGACTGTTATGACCTGAAGGAAGTCATAAAAGCGTTGATCCAGAAAGGACAATTAAAAGAATATGTCAGCGCAAGTGGGCGACGCGAGGCCAGACCGAGTCAGCAGGAGCCTAGCGATAAGGAGGAAGTGTCACCCCCTCCCCGAGAAATCCGGACTATTCTTGAGGGATCAGCTGGAGGTGACTCGAATAGAAAGAGGAAGGCGAAGGCTCGGGCCGCCCGATCCCCGCCGGCTGACTGAGAGGTTTGTTCGACTTCTTTATCTAACGAGGTTGTTAGTTTTTCAGAAGGGGAAGCGGTCAAGTTGCACCAACCTCATAACGACGCATTGGTGATTTCTCTACTGGTTGCCAACATCAAAGTCCGTTGCATCCTAATCGACGGAGGAAGTTCTGCTGACGTGCTATCCTTAAGCGCCTATGACGCAATGAAGTTAGGACGAGATCGGCTAAAAGTTAGCATATCTCCCTTAGTTGGGTTCGAGGGAAGTAAGGTATATCCCGAGGGAAGCATCGAACTGTCGGTGACGTTTGGTGGTGGATCGACGTGTGTAACGACTATGGTCGAGTTCCTGGTAGTAAATCACGACTCAGCCTATAATGTCATCCTGGGACGTCCCACCATACACGCTATGAAGGCAGTAGTTTCGACTTACCATCAGATGTTGAAATTCCCAACTCCCAGTGGAGTCGGGGTGGTATACGGAGAACAACAAATGTCTCGAGAATGTTACCACAATGCGATAAGAGAGTCAAATGGGGAAGTAGAAGAGGTGGTGACAATAGAAGGGTATCCAAAAAAGTTTAGCAGTGCAGGAGAGGCCGAGATGGACATTGACGTCTCAGCACCAGCATCGACTAAACTAGAAGTCGCAGAGGATGACACGGAGCAACCCCCCACGGTCGAGCGAGGGGAACCTGCCGAAGCGTTGGAGTTTGTACCATTACTATCCCCGGAGTAATGTGTGAGCATTGGAACCAGGCTATCGCCTAATCAGAGAGCAAGTCTTATCGAGTTCCTCCAAAGGAATGTCGACGTATTTGTGTGGAAGACATGTGATATGCTAGGGATAGATCCAAAGGTAATCACACATCGACTAAATGTTGACAGAGACTACAAGCCTGTCCGACAGAAACAACGAGCCTTCAACCACGCTCGGAATAAGATTGTAGCTGAGCAAGTCAAGGATCTCTTGGAGACTAAGTTCATCCGGAAAGTTAATTATCCCCAATGGCTCTCCAACGTGGTACTTGTGAAAAAGGCTAACGGGAAGTGGCGGATGTGCGTAGATTTCACCGACCTGAACAAAGCATGTCCAAAGGACTGCTTCCCTCTACCTAGGATCGACCAACTGGTGGATGCGACTGCAGGCCACGAGATGCTCAGTTTCATGGACGCGTACTCCGGATATAATAAAATACGGATGTACACTCCAGATCAGGAGAAGACATCCTTCATTACTAGCAGAGGCTTGTATTGCTACAACGTTATGCCCTTCGGGTTAAAAAATGCGGAGGCAACATATCAACGGCTAGTTAACAAGATGTTTTCTCATCTTATTGGCAGGAGCATGGAGGTCTACGTCGACGACATGCTTGTGAAGAGAAGACATGCTAATCTGCACCAGATCGACTTGGCGGATGCCTTCGCAACATTACGGAAGTACCAGATGAAGTTGAATCCCAGCAAGTGCGCTTTCGGGGTAACTTCTGGTAAGTTCTTGGGGTTCATGGTCAACCAAAGAGGAATCGAGGCGAACCCCGACAAAATCCGAGCGATATTGGAGATGGAGTCTCCAAAAACTATGAAGCAACTGCAAAGTCTGAATGGGAAGATCGCAGCGCTGAATCGCTTTGCATTCGAGTCGTTGAAGGAATACTTCAGCTCAACTCCGTTACTGTCCAAGCCCACGCCAGGGGAGGAGCTTGTCTTATACTTAGCCACTTCCGACACTGCAGTAAGTTCTGTCCTGATAAAGAAGATAGATGGTCGACAGTCCCCTGTCTACTATACGAGCAAATCCATGGTGGGGGCAGAGTCCAGGTATCCGCAGGTAGAGAAGTTGGCCTTAGCCTTAGTGATTTCTGCACGGAGACTCCGCCCGTATTTTCAAGCTCATAAGATAGTAGTGTTGACTAACTATCCATTGAGACATGTTCTACAAAAGCCAGAGGCTTCCGGATGACTGATGAAATGGGCGGTGGAACTCAGCGAGTACGAGTATATAGCTTAAAATGGTCTATAGTATAGGGATAAGGTTGGGTATCTTATTCTGGGGACACTATGGATGCAACCTACTTTGTAGTTAGTACAAACGATGTGATCCTGAATCGTTCATATAGAGATAGGTAAGTGGGGGCATCCTATGCAATGAGTTTGTATAAGACTAGACCACGACTTAGTCAATTTTGCTTTATAACACCGTTTACTGTATAAAACTGACTAATTCAATTTTGATGACCTAGGTAACTCGATCTCAATCTGAGCTAACTATGAACTCCTGTTTATTCGAGATTATCCTTAGATCTGCATGGGTGAGAGTAGCTCAATAGCGCTGGCTCAATAAGCCTCCCATTTCAGAGGTAAAACCGGGTAAATAGCTGGGGACATAGGGTGCAAGATGAAATTCACTCCTATTCGACTCTAGGGATAGTAGATAGGTTGTTTCTTTAAGTGTTGACTTCGTAACTAGAACAAGCGACCCCACCCTCTCACTAGGCTGAGAGGGACTAGATTTTTTGGTTGGACAACAAACCAATTGTTCTATAGAGGTTCATTGGGACTTAAGGAACAATAAGTGTTCTCGTGGGTAAAACGGTATTTTGACCCAACCGAGACCACGAACAACCTGTGAAAGATTGACTTACTAGTTACAATTATATCAGGTGGAAAGAAATATATATCTACAGTGAGGGAGTGCAACTACGGGACTTTAGTTGAATGACCTGTTAGTTAACAAATGTTTATTAATTAGGTTAAAGAGTTTGACCAGTTAATCTCGGATTGTTGGAGCCCATGATCTGTAGGTCTATTAGGTCCCCTGCTAGCTCATATGGATTAAACTTAGAACAGTATGTCGGATTAATTCGAATTGTTCGAATTAGGAAAGGAGTTTTAAACCGACAAGTATATGTGATATAGTTATCGATTTTTGTATGACACTCTATATTAAAATGTGACTTGAATTTCGAAAGTATGAATGTGGATTCATGTTCGGGAGGTCAAAATTAGTCAAGACGGTCAAAACCATAAAAAGCCAACCTTTGACTTTTTACGATCATTTTGTTGAACAATCCCACTAACTTAAGTGGATTATGTGTAAACATTATAGAATGACACATAACCCACTTTAGTTAGTGTTTTGTGAGGTGTTGTATTTTGGTGAGCTTTTACATGCATTTGATGCATGTAATTGTTTTATAAATAGGAATAATTTTAAAACAAAGAAGCTTCTTGCTGAAATTTTTGAGATTTTTTCCAAGGAGTCTCACCAAAAATATTTTTTTCTCACATAAACCTTTGAACCTCTCATTCTTCGTCTTCATTTCCTTCATTCACCGGGTCCCACAATCCGGTTCTGAGTCCAAAGGATAGCGGGGAAACTCTAGTAGTGGTCCGGTTGTGTTCGGATTGTGCTTAGGCAAGGAGATCGTGAAGAAATCGAGCTACAAAGGTTGTACTCTATTCCCCTTTTATTTCACTATTTTTTGTATGTTTGCATGTTAATTTCTATTAAGTTAGATGAAATTAGAGTGTCATTAGATCCTTTTTCCGCTGCGTATGTCTCATGTTCCATGATGTGGTATCAGAGCATGCTTTAATTTCACTCAATTGCATATGGTGGGTTGTTTTTTTTCATGTGATGAAAATTGTTGGAAGCTAAAATTGGCTCACTGTTTTCGCATATTTTAGGTTTTATTTTCTTGTTATAATTTGTAATTTGCTCAAGGGGTTTGAGTCTTAATGTGTGCCTAAGGAGTCTGTAAAATTTGAGAGTCAATAGAGTTTAAATTAGGTTGTAATTGGAGTTTCAACGGGCGTTATGCATCTTAGGAAAAAAGCGCATTGTGTTGTTTTTTCTAACGCTTTTTCACCAATGTCCGTGTGAAATTGTTGTCGCCCCTAAAGGTGGTTTGGGCCGGTTCGAAGGGTTCGAGCAAACCAACACATGGTCCTTTCAGCATGCTTTGTCCTCACTCATATGCTCCTAGGAAAATTCCCAGGAGGTCACCCAACATAGAATTGCTCCAAGCTAAGCACGCTTAATCGTGAAGTTCCTATGATTGAGCCATCAGAAAAGGAAGGTGCACTTTGTTGGTATAGGAAGTAGCTATCAATTCTTTTAAGCCTTTCTCAATCAGATCTTGTCATATCCTCAAGGTCACTCTCATGTACCCCTCTTCCTGGTACCATACTTTCATATCCTCGGGATCCTCTCATTCGGATGTGGACTCAATTCATTCATGTACCCTTCTTCCCTAAGGCCACATGCCCACTGGCTTCCCGCCTTGGTTGCCCCCCAGAACCACATCTTACTAGGAGAGGTTTCGCTCTGATACCAATTGTAACGCCCCTACTTTTCTTTAACTATAAATCCTAGGGGCACTACTAAACATGCATGCACTTTTAGGCCAACAAATAAGTAAAACAATTTAAACTGCAACATTCTAAAACATATTTAGGGATCCCAAAGAAAAATGTCAAAACATTTGAAATGACACTTCTGAGTTGGCCTACTTAAAATCCTGTAAACATATTTCATAAATCAAAGTTCTTTTAACATCAACATTAGCTGTGAAGAAAATGCGGAAATCATGACTTTTCCCATGGTATTGGCAACACACCTCCGTCACTCGCCCCGTACGTCCTTGACTTTACCTGAAAACATTTTAAAACGAAAGGGTGAATATTATAAAACAATACCCAGTAAGGGACCTCGCTACCGAGGTTTGAGACATGCATACACATACAATCATGACTTTTAAACTTCGCATAAAACCATCACATGTGGGACCTAGAACTTCCTCATATTAATCATAACTGAAATACATGACTTTCTTTTAGTTTAAGTGGTCGATTGATCATCCTGAGTCCTTTCATTTTGAGTCCCTCACAGACCCCTATAGTTTGAGTCCCTCACAGACCCCTATAAGTTTTGAGTCCCTCACAGACTCCTATATGTTTGGGTCCCTCACAGACCCCTATATGTTTGGGTCCCTCACAGCACTTTATAAGTCGACCCATAGGGTCTCTAATGCATGTTTGACCATGCATAAAAAAAAAACCTCAGGAGACCAATTAACCACCAATTTCCTCTACTAACATTTCATGACATACATACAATGCATGAGGTCCCTTACCTATCATGGTTTTAATGCACATATCATGGACAGACAATGACTAACATTCATGGCATGACTTTCATAACATAACTGAAATAGTACCTTAGGACATGATCAATTTCATAAAATAAATGAGGAAATACTTCTGAAGTAAAATAATAAAATTTACTTGTTTTCCATCTCATTTTAGAAAATTCGGCACAAGGTCCCTTACCTCAAGCTTTGATCCAACAGCTTTACTTCTAATTCTCAAGATGAGAGTCTCTTTCGAATTGCCTGTTAATCAAGAAGTCTTCTAATTTGTCATTCAACCACAAGACACTTCTATGACTATAAAGTTTACGTACATAAAGGTCTATGATTCGTCACTTTCTCTAATTACCTTAACTCCGAAGTATAAGCCGAACGCCACTCCGCTTGCTCCAAATCTTGGAAGTTTTGATACCGAAATCCGGCTTGTTCCTACAAGATTATCAAACGATTCAAATCCAACTTCTTCTACACCTCCAATAGCACAAAACCACACGTCTTTCTTACAGAAATCTAATAACTATCAACACCGAAAGCTTACCGGAAGAATCTTGATTTCAGTTAATTCCGGAAGCGGCAAGGTAACGGTGGTGGCGACACGGAGTAACGCAGCGACTGTCCTTTCCCTTCCGGCGAGGATTTGGTTGTTCGACAGGTACTCTCCACGCTCTAGTCGCCGGCGGTCCGTGGTTTGATCGTCAACCTACTCGGTGCTCGAGCGGCGGCATGGCGAAGTTCACGAACGGTCTACGGTGTTGAAGACCTGGTAGCCGGAGCGAGCGGGGCGTGAATGGAAACTGGTTGGTGGACGCTCGAAGCTTGTGGATGACGGCAACCCTTCAAAGGTCGGCGAGTCCTGGCGTTGTCGACGGTCGTGAACGATCGCATGGCGCGGAGGACGTTGAAACCCACGAGCTTGGACTTTGCTTGCGGTGAACGCGCGCGCGATTCGATCGGCGAGTCGACTTTCAGGGTCTTCTTTGCGGCTGGCCAAAACACGAGGAATTAAAAAAACCTCTAGGGTTTCGTGCTTCTCCCAACTATTCTCCTAAACCTCCACTTAAATTACAATATTGCCCCTTAACTTAAATACTTGTCAATAAGATGCCCTTGGTTTATTTTCTGAGGCAATCATAAAAAAACTAAGCTTATAAACTTTCTATTAAGCAGTGCTAAACAAGAAAATTCATGTTTTACGCTCTGAAGTCACGAATTTCGCCCAATCGACTCAACATAAAAGGTTGATAGACTAAAAAAATAAGAAATCTGCACTGTGGTTGTGGGTCGTCACAATCTTCCCTCCTTAAGAACTTTCGCCCTCGAAAGTTCCTACTCTTGGAATAGCTCTAGATATTTAGCTCACACCTCTTCTTCTCGTTCCCAAGTAGCTTCCTCTTTGCGGTGGTTCTGCCACAACACTTTAACTAGGCTGATCTCACGGTTTCGAAGAGTCTTTCGATCTCTCGCAATAATCTGCACAGGTCGTTCACCATAACTTAAATCCTCTGCCAACTGTAAAGGTTCAAAGTCTACTACGTGGGTCGGGTCTGGAACGTATTTTCTTAACATGGAGACATGGAACACGTTATGAACTGCGGAGAGGGAAGGCGACAATGCCAATTTGTAGGCCACAGAGCCAACCCTGTCTAAAATCTCAAACGACCCTATAAAGCGCGGGCTCAACTTCCCTTTTCGACCAAATCTTAAAATTCCTTTCATTGGGGCCACCTTAAGGAATACGTGGTTCCCAACTTCGAATTCTAGGTCTCTTCGTCTCGAATCGGCGTAACTTTTTTGTCTGTTTTGGGCAGTTTGCATTCTCACCCTAATCTTTTGAATTGTATCATTAGTGGCCTGCACCAATTCTGGACCCAATAATTGGCGTTCACCAACCTCCTTCCAAAAGACAGGGGTTCTGCAACGCTTTCCATAAAGAGCTTCGAATGGCGCCATTCCGATGGTCGCTTGATAATCTATTATTGTAAGCTAACTCCATTAAATGCAAATGAGTGTCCCAACTTCCTGGAAAGTCTAAGGTACAAGTTCGCAACATGTCTTCTAGGATCTGGTTTAAACGCTCGCCTGCGTCCGCCTGCATGCGTGGGTGAAATGTTTGTACTAAAGTCTAATCGTACCTAATGCCTTCTGTAAGCTCCTCCAAAAGTTAGAGGTGAAACGTGGGTCCCGATCCGAGATAATCCTTGCTGGAATTCCATGTAGACGGACTATCTCCTCTAGGTACAGTTGTGCCCATTTATCCGTAGAATAGGTGCGTTTCCACACACACGAAGCAAAGCGACTTTGTTAACCTGTCAACGATGACCCAAATCACGGATTAACCTCGCAAGGTTCTGGGCAACCCAACTATGAAATCCATAGAGATCTCCTCCCATTTCCACTGTGGAACGTGTAGGGGTTGTAGTAATCTTGCGGGTTTTCGCCTAGGTGCCTTCACTGCCGACAAGTCAAACACCTACTAACAAACTCGCCCACGTCTCGCTTCATGTTACACCACCGTAATAGCTGCTTTAGGTCTTGATACATCTTGGTACTGCCAGGATGCATAGAAAATGGTGAGTTGTGAGCTTCGTTTAAGATTTCAGTCTTCAGTTTGTCGTCGTCTGGAACACATAATCGTCCCTGAAATAGTAGTCCTCCATCTGTGGATAGCGAAAAACCACAAATCGATGCAGAGTTACTGCAATAAACTTCTCTACTAACTTAGGGTCCCCCTATTGAGAATCCACAATGCGTTGTCTCAAAGTTGGTTGTGCGGTTACCAAAGTTAATCGGCATGCGGTGGCTTCACCCACCATCTCGCAATCTCACTTCGAATAAATTCATGCTGCGGCTCCTCTCTGGCCGATGCTTTGTCTTTGAAGTATGAATCGGCTTCCTCTCGAGGGCATCGACAACGACATTAGCCTTACCGGGATGGTATTGAATATCTATATCGTAGTCTTTCCCTAGTTCCAACCATCTGCGTTGCCTCATGTTTAATTCTTTCTGGGTGAACAAGTATTTCAGGCTTTTATGATCTGTGAACATCTGAATTTTTTCGCCATACAAATAGTGCCTCCAAATCTTTAGTGCAAAGACTACAGCTGCCAGTTCTAGGTCATGAGTCGGATAATTTCGCTCGTGAGTCTTCAGTTGTCGGGATGCATAGGCTACTACTTTACCATGCTGCATTAATACACAACCCAAACCTTTCTTAGAAGCATCACTGTAGACCACAAAACTTCCTGTTCCTCGTGGACTTTGTAAGGATCTGGGCTGACACCAATCTCTGCTTGAGTTCCTGGAAACTCGCCTCGCAAATGTCATCCCAAACAAATGTGTTACCTTTGCGCGTCAGCTGAGTCATAGGCATGGCTATCTTGGCGAAATCACATGCAAAAGCGCCTATAATATCCTCGCAAGACCAGTAAAATGCGCACCTTCGTAACGGTGGTCGGACGAGGCCACTGCGTGACTGCTTCCACTTTCGCAGGATCGACAGAGACTCCTGCCTCGGACACCACATGTCCCAAAAAGGATACCTGTCTGAGCCAGAATTCACATTTGGAAAATTTTGCATACAACTCGTTTTTTCTCAGCGTTAGTGAAACTTTTCTCAGGTGCCTCTCGTGTTCCTCATCACATTTGGAGTATATCAGAATGTCATCAATAAACACAATCACAAACGTATCCAAAAACTCCTTGAATAATCGATTCATCAAGTCCATGAAAGCTGCAGGAACGTTGGTCAAACCAAATGGCATCACTGTGAACTCGTAATGTCCATAACGCGACCTGAAGGCCGTCTTGGGGATGTCTTCCTCATTGATTCTCAACTGGTGATAACCTGACCTTAGGTCAATCTTTGAAAACACCGCTGCTCCCTGCAACTGATCAAACAAATCATCTATCCTAGGGAGAGGATACTTATTCTTGATTGTAACCTTATTCAGTTCTTCGTAATCTATGCACAGGCGCATAGATCCATCTTTCTTTTTCACAAACAGCACAGGAGCTCCCCAAGGTGAAACACTAGGGCGTATGAATCCCTTATCCAGCAAGTCCTGTAACTGTAATTTAAGTTCTTTCAACTCTGCCGGTGCCATCCTATACGGGGCCTTGGATATCGGAGTTGTTCCCGACTCTAATCCTATATTGAAATCCACTTCCCTGACAGGAGGTACCCCGGAGAGGTCCTCGGGAAAGACGTCTGGGAATTCGTTCACCACTGGTACTGACGACACTGAGATCTTGGTACACCTCGCATCTACTACACAGGCTAAGATTCCCCAAGCTCCCTGATGCATCAATTTCCTGGCCTTAAGGGCAGAAACTACCTTAGGCCTACTCCCTATTAACAAGCCTCTGAACTTGTAACTAGGCTGGTCAGGAGGAGTGAACACTACTTCCTTCCTAAAGCAGTCAATGCAAGCATGGTTCTGAGCTAACCAGTCCATGCCTAATATCACATCAAAATCGGTCATGTCTAAAACTACTAAATTTACTTCTAACTCATGATCTGCGATAGTCAAACTACCATCTTTAACTTTCATAGTGGCTAACATGCTTACCCTTGCGGGAGTAGAAATGCATACAAAGCATACCAGAATCTTGTTCCAACTCTAACTCGGCTTGACTCACGAAGGATGTAGAAATAAAAGAATGAGTAGAGCCAGAATCGAATAAGACGAAGGCAAGATGCCCAAGTAATGGGAGTGTACCTGTAACCACGGAGTCTGTATTATTGACATTTTTACTAGTGCTCGCATAGGCTCTTCCTTGATGTATCACGGGCTTAGCAGTAACCCCACTATTGGCACCACAGTGATGGTCGCCATCGCTTTATTCGGACAACTATCAGCTCGGTGTCCTTCCTTTCCACATCTGAAACACACGCCGGTCCGGGCCAAACACTTACCCCAATGTTGCCTACCACAGTCCTTACATTGTGGTTTGTCTCCACTGTTAGTTCCTGTCCTGTTGAACTGTGGTTTCTGTCCTGAACCTGCACGAAAATTTCCTGGCCCATGCGGTGTACGCTAGGGCGTTGAGAGTTTGAATTTGCTCGTCCCATTTCCTCTTCTCGATTTGTGACGGGCCGCCCTGTTAACCACTACCGATGAATACCATGCGTTACGCACTCCAAATCAACTCAGCTACTCTTACTGCGAAAGCATAATCTGGGGGTGCTAGTGCCTGTATGAAGCCTCGGATATTTTCATCCAGACGCATAACGAAACGCTCTATTTTCTTTGTCTCTGTGTCTACTAACTCGGGGGCAAAACGTGACAAACGAGTGAATTCTCTCTCATATACTTCAACTGCCCTCTTGTTCTGACTAAGCTGCAGGAGTTCCGCTTGCTTCCTATAAAGAGTTGCGGCAGGGTAAAATTTCCGCCCGAATGCTCCCTTAAATAAATTCCAGGTAATCGACTCTCCGCTGGTGACTATGGTCCTCTGGGCGGACTCCCACCACAAGTAGGAGTCGTCTCTCAACATGAAAGTTGCGCAAGACACCCTCTGGTCCTCCGGGCAGTTCATCAGTCTGAAAATGGTCTCGATGGAGGACAACCATAACTCAGCCACAGTGGGGTCATTAGAAGACCCATCAAAAGATCTGGGATCATATTTCCTGAAATCCTTCAGATATCGGGACTCTAGAGTTGCATCATTCCTAACCTGATTTGTTTGGGCCAACTGAGTGGCTACTGTAGCCCGTACTAAGGTCTACATAGCCTCTACCATCATGGTCATGACACTAGGGTTTCCCTGATCCGCCATTGGAGCAACTGCAGGGGCATCCCCTTGGCGTTCTGGTTGGCCCTGTGGAAGATCTGGCACGGGTGGAGTAATATCTTCCTGCTCCAGTGGCAGTTCTGGTTGTGAAGATCGGGCATGTGACGCCCGAGGAAGAGGGGTACATGAATGAACTGAGTCCACATCTGAATGAGAGGGATCCTGAGGATATGAAAGTATGGTACCCGAGGAAGAGGGGTACATGAGAGTGACCATGAGGATATGACAGTACAGTTGAGAAAGGCTTAAAAGAATTGATAGCTACTACCTATACCAACAAGGTGCACCTTCCTTTTCAGTAGCTCAATCATAGGAACTCCACAGTTAAGCGTGCTTAGCTTGGAGCAATTCTATGTTGGGTGACCTCCGGGGAATTTTCCTAGGAGCATGTGAGTGAGGACAAAGCATGCTGAAAGGACCCCGTGTTGGTTTGTGGGGATAGTGTCTTCACTCTTACAAGTAGTCATGGATGATATAGTGACGCAGCCAGGTCGCAGAGGACCCTGGGCCTGGGGCGTTACATGTAGATTTAAACTCTCACCATAGGTTAACATGCTAATGCATTGAAAGTATGTTATAATAGTTATAATATATATAGTATGCATGTTGGATTTCATGAATCAATATAAAAGTTATATATAATTCATGATTTCTTTAAGTAACTTGTAATTTATTAATTAAATATTTAATTAATTAATTTAATTTTTTTAATTAAATTTTATTAAATTAAGTAAATTAAATCCATATTATATTTTTATTATATAATTGTTATGTAATGAATATGGAATGTTTGTTATAGGTTTTTCAATTCTTTTTATAAGTGTTATAAAATCAATTAGACTTTTTAAATTTATAACAAAGATAAGATGCATGCTCGCTTAGGGTTAACCATCGAACAATCTCTTTTTTTCATAGAAAATAGCTCGATATCTTGTAAAACCGAAGTTACAAGAAAACTCACCTGACAAGATCTTGGCAAAAAGTCAGATAAGATGACTTAGGTTGAAAAGTTTTTAAGTTGACGGTTCACAGAGCACCTACTACCTGGAGATCGAGCCAACATCCGAGTTAGGTTAAATCGGTTTTGTGAGCATGCGTGAGCGGTATGAGGTAACAAAATTTGTTTATCACCTAGACTCGTAGGTTAAAATCCAGTATAAAAGTTATACTCTGATGTTTCACCTAGACTTGGATATATTTTAGTTAGCCAAAATATATTGCTAAGTAATTTATACCCTAACCGTCTAGAACACTTCAGCTGGAGAGAAGTAATGTACTTTTAACCCTAACGTCCCTAAGAGTTCACACCGTGAGATTCATGCTTGGGTTTGGGCCGCCTGTAGTGCACTCCATTCGGAGGGTGTTTGCATGAGTCAATATAAAGGTGAATATGGAAAGTCGTTCATAGTAAGTGGGAGAAGGAAGTGTGTCAACGCATCCTACGGTCTCTTCCATTAGGTCGCACCATGAGATTCCTATAATGCACCTGCATGTCTGCCCTGGAGCGACCTTACCAATCGAAGGGTTGCATTATAGGATTCAAATACCGTGAACTCCGAGAAATAGATAGGGTCTCTCGGGTCCGTTTTCATTCTTGTCTTTCCAAATTCGGGAGTATAATGATCCTGATCTTTGAGGTCTAAAAATGGAAGATTACACTTACAAGAATTACTAAGTGTTAGTAAATTCTCGACCAAAGTAGCGATAACTAAGTTACTATTGGAATAAGAGTTATTCTGGTGATAGTATTTAGTCAAGATAGTCTTGGTTCAACGGAGGAATAGTCGGTCACCCCTCGGGGAAGGTTATTTTAAACCGTTGAAATATCGCTCCAAACATAATAATGATGGGTACATTATTTTTGCTAAACGTGATTGGATTTTAAAGGTTAATGTTTTTTACTAAAAAAATGATATGTTTTTTTTTCAGCATGACTAGCTTTTTAGTTCAACTATTAGCTTCTGAAAAACTTAATGGTGACAACTACACAACATGGAAAACAAATATGAATATAGTACTAGTGATAGATGACCTAAGATTTGTCTTAACTGAGAAATGCCCTCAGGCCCTTGTCTCGAATGCTAACCGAACTAGTCGGGAAGCTTATGATTGATGGTTAAGGCTAACGATAAAGCCCGTGTCTATATTCTTGCCAGCATGGTTGATGTATTGGTGAAGAAATACGAATCCTTGGACATAGTTAAGGCTATCATGGAGTCGTTAAAAGAGATGTTCGGGCAACCGTCATCAGTTTTAAGACACGAGCCTATTATGTACATTTACAACAAGCATATGAAGGAATGGACCTCTGTTACAGAACATGTCCTGGACATGATGGTCCACTTCAATATTGCTGAAGTAAATGGTGGCGCCATCGACGAGGCAAATCAGGTTAGCTTTATTATGGAGTCTCTTCCGAAGAGCTTCATACCATTTCAGACGAATGCTTCTCTTAATAAGATAGAGTTTGATTTGACAACCCTTTTTAACGAGCTCCAACGTTTTCAAACTCTTACAAAGTCTAAGGGAAAAGATGTGGAGGCAAATGTTGTCACCCTAAAGAAAGTTTTAAGATCATCGTCCTCTAAAACTAAAGTTGGACCTTCAAAGAACAATAGTGTTCAAATGAAAAAAAAAGGGCAAGGGGAAGGCTCCCATGACAAACAAGGGAAAGAAAGTTGCACAAAAAGGAAAATGTTTTCACTGAAACCAAAACGGGCACTAGAAAAGGAACTGCCCAAAGTACCTTGCTGAGAAAAAAACAGATAAAGAAGCATAAGGTAAATATGATTTACTAGTTGTTGAAACATGTTTAGTGGAGTATGATACCTCAACCTGGATATTGGATTCAGGGGCCACTAATCATATTTGTTTCTCTTTTCAGGAAACTAGTTCCTGGAAAAAACTAGAAGAAGGCGAGATCACCCTCAAGGTTGGAACATGAGAGGTTGTCTCGACCGACGCAGTAGGAGACTTGAAGTTGTATTTCGACGATAGATATATCATACTTAAAGATGTTTTGTATGCTCCTAAAAGGAAACACAATTTAATATCTATCACATGTATATTAGAACAAATGTATAAAATATCCTTTGAAATCAATGAAGCATTCATTTTTTGAAAAGGTATTCAAATTTATTCTTCTAACTAGAAAACAACTTATATAAGTTAAGACCAACTAAAGCAAAATTTGTCTTAAATACTGAGATGTTTAGAACAACCGAAACTCAGAATAAAAGATAAAAAGTTCTTCCAATGTCTATCTATGACACTTAAGACTTGGTCACATAAATCTCAATAGGATTTGGAGATTGGTTAAGAATGGTATCCTGAATCAGTTAGAAGACAATTCATTGCCTCCATGTGAGTCTTGTCTTGAGGGAAAAATGACTAAGAGATCTTTTACTGGAAAAGGTCTCAGAGCCACAATACCCTTAGAGCTCGTACATTGGAACCTCTATGGACTGATGAATGTCAAAGCTCGAGGTGGGTATGAATTTTTCATCAGTTTCATTGATAATTATTCAAGGTATGGTCATATTTACCTAATGCATCACAAGTCTGATTTTTTTGAAAAGTTCAAAGAATATATGATTTAGGTTGAGAACCAGTTAGGTAAAACGATTAAGACACTCCAATTAGATCGAGGTGGGGAGTACATGGACTGAAGGTTCTACGATTATATGATAGAACACGGAATCAAGTCACAACTCTCTGCACTCAATATGCCTTAGCAGAACGGTGTGCCTGAAAGAAGAAACAAAACCTTGTTGGACATGATTTGCTCAATGATAAGCTTTGCTAAGTTACCTGATTCCTTTTGGGGACATGCATTAGAAACTGTTGTCAATATTTTGAATAACGTTCCCTCTAAAAGTGTTTCAGAAATACCATATGAGCTATGGAAAGGCCGTAAAGGCAGTTTACGTCACTTTTGGATTTGGGAATGCCTGACGCATGTGTTGGTACAAATTCCTAAAAAATTAGAACGTCGTTCAAATTATGCCTATTTGTAGGTTATCCAAAACAAACAAAAGGTGGTTTGTTTTACGATCCTCAAGAGAATAAGGTGTTTGTGTCGACAAATGCTACGTTCTTAGAGGAAGACCACATCAGAAGTCATCAACCTCACAGTAGACTAGTATTAAATGAACTTTCCAAAGACGCTACAGATAAAGCTAGTTTATCTACTAAAGTAGTAGATAAAACTAGTACATCTTGTCACCACATCTTTCTCAAGAGTTGAGAATACCTCGACATAGTGGGAGGGGTGTTCATCAGCCTGACCGTTATTTGGGTTTAACTAAAACTAAAGTCGTCATACCTGATGACGACATAGAGGATCCATTAACCTATAAATAGGCGATGAAAGATATGGACCATGACCGGAGGTTCAAAGCCATAGACCTCGAAATGGAGTCTATCTACTTCAATTCTGTCTAGATACTTGTAGATTAATCAAATGACATAAAATCAATTGGTTGTAAGTGGATCTACAAAAGAAAACGAGACCAAGCTGGTAAAGTACAAACTTTTAAGGCTCGACTTGTGGCAAAGAGTTATTCCAAGAGAGAAGGAGTGGACTATGAAGAAACTTTTCTCCCGTTGCCATGCTTAAGTCGATTAGAATACTTTTATCCATCACTACTTTTTATGACTATGAAATTTGGCAGATGGATGTCAAGACAACCTTTCTAAACGACGATCTTGAGGAGAGTATCTATATGGTTCAACCAGATGAGTTTATTACACAAGGTCAAGAACAAAAAGTTTGTCAGCTTCAGAAATCTATTTATGGCTTGTAACAAGCTGCTAGAGTATCAAATCTTATGGTTTTGAATAGAATGTTGACGAGCCTTGTGTGTACAAGAAGATCGTCAATTCTACTATAGCGTTCTTAGTTTTATATGTTGACGACATTCTACTCATTGGGAATGATGTAGGTTACTTGACTGACATCAAGAAATGGTTAGCTACGCAGTTTCAAATGAAAGATTTTGGAGATGCACAGTATGTTCTAGGGATTCAAATTATTCGGAACCGCAAGAACATAACACTAGCCATGTCTCAAGCAACTTATATAGACAAAATGTTGTCTAGGTATAAGATGCAGAATTCTAAAAGAGGTATGTTACCTTACAGATATGGAATTCGTTTGTCAAAGGAACAATGCCCTAAGATACCTCAAGAGGTTGAGGATATAAGACACATTCCTCATGCTTCCGCAGTTGGGAGTCTGATGTACGCAATGTTATGTACTAGACTTGACATATGCTACGCAGTAGGGATAGTTAGTAGGTATCAGTCCAATCCTAGATATGATCATTGGACTGCCATGAAGGATATCCTCAAGTATCTTAAGCAAACGAGGAACTATATGCTCGTGTA
This sequence comes from Trichosanthes cucumerina, assembly GCA_036507285.1. Classification (NCBI taxonomy): domain Eukaryota; kingdom Viridiplantae; phylum Streptophyta; class Magnoliopsida; order Cucurbitales; family Cucurbitaceae; genus Trichosanthes; species Trichosanthes cucumerina. The sequence continues at coordinate 110,019 of JAYKKG010000023.1, read as the reverse complement.
TGATGCTAAGGATTTGATCCTTACTGGATACACTGACTCTGATTTCCAGACCGATAAAGATACAAGAAAATCCACATCGGGATCAGTGTTTATACTAAATTGAGGAGCAGTAGTGTGGAGAAGTGTGAAGCAAAACTGTATTGCAGACTCCACAGTAGAAGTTGAATACGTAGTTGCATGTGAAGCAGCAAAGGAAGCTGGTTGAGGAAATTCTTGAAAGATTTGGAAGTTGTTCCAAATATGCATCTGCCTATCACCCTATATTGTGAAAACAGTGGTGCGGTTGCAAATTCAAGAGAACCAAGAAGCCATAAGCACGACAAGCATATTGAGAGCAAATACCATCTTATCTGAGAAATTGTACATCGTGGAGACGTTGTAGTGACACACATATCTTCTGAGCAAAACATTGTTGATCCTTTTACAAATACCCTCACGGCTAAAGTGTTTGAAGGTCACCTACAGTTTCTAGGTCTACGAAGTTAGTAAACAAGGACAAATGGGAGAACTTTTGGGTATATGCCCTAATTCATTATATTTATATGTTTATTGTACTCATATGTTTCTCACTTAAATTCAACATTTTGATATTCCACTAGGAGTCTTAGTCCAAGTGGGAGTTTGTTGAATTTTATGTCCCAAAACTCCTAGTTTGTAATTGATAAACATTTTTCTTTTTCGATAAAATTGTTATTGAATTAGTTTACTATAATCTTGAATCCAATAAACTAAGGTCCCGGGGCTATTTAATATAGACTTGAATTTTATGTGATGAGATAAAACATGGATCAAGTTCGAGTATATAGCCTAAAATGGTCTATAGTATAGGGATAAGGTTGGGTGCCTTATTTTGGGGGACACTATGAATGCGACTTACTTTGTAGTTAGTACAAACGATGTGATCCTGAGTCGTTCATATAGAGATATGTAAGTGGGGGCATCCAATGCAATGAGTTTGTATAAGAATGGACCACGACTTAGTCACTTTTGCTTTATAACACAATTTATTGTATAAAACTGACTAATTCAATTTTGATGACCTAGGTAACTTGATCTCAATCCTAAGCTAACTATGAACTCCTGTTTATTCGAGATTATCCTTAGATTTGCATGGGTGAGAGCAGTTTAATAACACTGGCTTAATAAGCCTCCATTTTAGGTAAGTAGACCAGGTAAATAGTCAGGGCATAGGGTGCAAGACGGAATTCACTCATACCCGACTCTAGGGATAGTAGATAGGTTGTTCCCTTAAGTGTTGACTTCAGAACTAGAACAAGGGGCTCCACCTTCTCACTAGGCTGAGAGGGACTAGATTTGTTGGTTGGACCACAAATCAATTATTCTATAGAGGTTCAGTGGGACTTAAGGAACAAGAAGTGTTCTTAGGGGTAAAACGGTATTTTGACCAAACCGAGACCACGAAAAACCTGTGAAAGATTGACTTACTGATTACGGTTATATCAGGTGGACAAAAATATATCTACAGTGGGGGGAGTGCAACTACGGGACTTCAGTGGAATGACCCGTTAGTTAACAAATGTTGATTAATTAGGTTACAGAGTTTGACCGATAATCTCGGATTGTTGGAGCCCATGATCTGTAGGTCCATTAGGTCCCCCTGCTAGCTCATATGGATTAAACTTAGAACAGTATGTTGGATTAATTCGAATTGTTCGAATTAGGAAATGAGTTTTAAACCGACAAATATATGTCATATAGCTATCGATTTTGTATGACACTCTATATTCAAATGTGATTTGAATTTCGAAAATATGAATGCGCATTTATGTTCAGGAGGTCAAAATTAGTCAAGAGGGTCAAAATCGTAAAAAGTCAAAGGGTCGACTTTTTTGCTCGAAAATTCAAAGTTTGACTTTGACCAAATGAAAAAGATCATTTTACCCTTGACTAGAGTTAGTGAAATTATCCAATTTTTTGTTGGACAATCCCACGAACTTAAGTGGACTATGTGTAAACATTATAGAATGACACATAGCCCACTTTAGTTAGTGTTTTGTGAGGTGTTTCATTTTGGTGAGTTTTGACATGCATTTGATGCATGCAATTGTTTTATAAATAGGAATGGTTTTAAAACAAAGAAGCTTCTTGCTGAAGTTTTTGAGATTTCTCCCAAAGAGTCTCACCAAAATTATTTTTTTTCCTCACATAAACCTTTGAACCTCTCATTCTTCCTTTTCGTTACTTCATTCACCGGGTCTCATAACCCGGTTTTGAGTTCAGAGGATAGTGGGGAAGCTCTAGTGGTGGTCCGTTTGTGTTCGGATTGTGTTTAGGCAAGGAGATCGTGAAGAAATCGAGCTATAAAGGTTGTACTCTCTTCCCTTTTTAGTTCATTGTTTTTTGTATGTTTGCATGTTAATTTCAATTAAATTAGATGCAATTAGAGTGTCATTAGATCATTTTTCCGCTGCGTATGTCTTGTGTTCCATCAATACCACCTGTTTTACATGTATTTACTGTATGTTTTATGCTATCTAGTTGGATATATCCTGTTGCTTTATCAAATTACCTGTTGTGACTATTTGTGGTCGAGTTTTCCTTCATGGCAATTTGTTGGTGTGGTCATTCGTTGGGTGGAATGATCACGAGACTTACTTTTAGTTATGGTGGGGCCTAGTCAAAAAGGGAATTTGATAAAACGGGTACAGGGGTAGGCGAGTGACCCTAGGAGTAGGGGCTTATCTAGTTAGCATCACCGACCCCCATGTTGCCTCTGGGCGAGTCTGAACATCTGGGTTGATGGAATTGTGTGTTTGGCGATGGGGTTTTCTCTCTTTTGCGAGGACTAGTTCGGGGCGATATCACCTATCGCGTCCGGTTGAGGAATGTCATTCCTTCTTCGACACACTAGCTCAGAGGCATAGTCCTTAGTGTGTGAGTTTGATATTAAGGTGACTTCCTTTTTCGCTTGGGCTAGCACAGGTGACTTCCTTTTCGCAGGCTAGCTGCAGGGCGATATCGCCCCCACTACGTTTGGTTAAAGGATGTTGTTCCTTCTCCGATGCACTAGCTCAGAGGTGTATACCTCGACATGTATATGTTATCAGTTGCTCACATTCGTGGCTTTGTGCGAGTGAGGCGAGTGGAGTGGAAGTCATTTTCTTTCACTGTTGTCCGTCAACTTGAGATGTGAGATCAGGGTAGAATTCTGAGTCATTACCATAGGGGTGGGTCAAGGTGAGGAGTGCGATTGATGGGACCATACAGGTGTCAAGGGGTACGAAGCGTGCCTATTAAGTTGGAGCAATGTTTGTTTTGTCATTTAGGTTGTGAATTTGGAGCCTAAGTAGGCTACTTACTAAGTATTCTTTTATATTCACCCTACTTCTTTGAAGCTCAACATGTCTTATGATTGGAGTTTGGTGGAGGTTGGGAATTCTTCTATGAACTTAAGAAGTGTTTATTCTCTTTTTTACATGTTATAGAAATTTTTGGTTTTCTCCTAGTTACACTGTTATGCTACCAAAATTTCAGGCGTAAGCAACATGACTTGGTTAATCCCCTAAATAGGTTATTTCCAAAATTTAGGGTCGTTACATCTAGCTCTAAAAACTATATGAAGAAACAAACAAATAAGAAAAAAAATTAACAAAAGAAAGCTCAATTGTTGTAACCAAATGTAGAAGATTTGTCTTTATATAGTGTATGAGATTAATAAGTTGTAAGACTTTTGGGCTCCAAACATTTCACATTTCATTATTAATTCTAATTAAATGTAAATTCATAAATTTTTAGAATTAATTTGTAAACTCATAAATTTTTAGAATTAATTTATAAAAATAAATAGGTAATTTCATATTTAAGTTATCCACATCCCTAACTTTTCACATTATTGTCAATTAAAGTTATTAAAAAAATTTTGAAATTTAAAATTACATCGTTGATAAATTTAGAAATAGGTAAAAATAAAATCTAATTAAATAATATTAAATGGAAAAAACTAAATTCATATAATTTAAATTTTCCATTTTTATTGTTAAGTTAGTTTTTTAATGGATTATTTAAAAATTGTAAATAAATTATTATTGTTAATTAAATGAAGAGAGAGAAAGTAATTTAAGATAAAGAAGAAAACTTCTAATATTCTATCATTTAAATTAAACATAAACCTTTTATAACTATTTATAGCATATTTGTAGATTTAAGACTTTATTAACGAATAAAATAGTCTGCCAATAATTCTTTCCTTAAACCACTTTTTAAGATAGTAAAATAGAAATCATCCCATTCTAAATCATATAAATCTTTGTTTAAACTTTTTGCATTGGCATGAAAATGATTGAAAGTGATATACTTCATAACTAGTGTCCAAATCAAAATGTCATAAAGTGGGCATTCAAAAGGGTTGGAAGTGTGGAATATTAGCTTTGAATTGTTCACAGCTAAGTGCCTTGATTATGTTTTGGGTTGGTCTTCCCTTGACCCACAAGGCCAGCTGTTGCCTAAATGAATATAATAGATTTGATTATGATATTGATGTTAATATATGGTCACATATTATCTTATTTTATGGAAATATGTTTTACTTTCTTCTAGAAAGGTTCTATTTTCCATTCTTGTAAAAGATCTATGATTCATAGAGCTTCTTTAGAAGAATGTTTTCGTTTTCATTTTTTTTTCAATAGCTATCATTGATATCATCATAGAAATATTAAGAGATTTTTATAGGAATAAGTGATATCGACTTTTATTTTATAAGATTAATTTAAGAAATTTTATATAATTATGATACATTAATTAATAAACACAATAAAAAATCTAATTCCAAAAAACAAATATACATTTTTTAAAATTTTATAATTAAAAATTAATTGATCATTATAATCCATCAATGAGTAATTAATTATTATAATTAAAACAACTTTATAATGAGTTAACTAAATATATTATTAATTAATTAATTGATAGTTTAAGTTGCTACCATATTGGATGCATCAATTCCTTGCATGTGTATATATATAAAAGTTAATTTATTAAATTAAATTATCAAATAAAACATAGCTCAACTAGCATATCATTCGTTTGAAAGGGGTAGTATAATCGTTTTTTACCTTTAGCTTCTTCTTAGTGGAAAGTACTTACTAATTATCGTTGACCTTCTACTTTGGCGAAGTGATATAGCCTTAATTATTGATGGGTATATGTATGAGAGAATAATTTATTCTCATGCATAATGTTTCGTATTTTTTTTTAAAATAAGTTTAAAGTAAATAAGGATACGTTTTTTCAAAGGAATTATTTGTTAAAAGTATTTTAGAAATAAAAGAAAAGAAAAAAAAAAGAGAAGGGCAAACCGTGAAACACAACAATCGCCCCCCACCCCTTTTACGTTTTGTTCTTCTTCAAGGTTTTTCGCCGCCAGCCCTCGCTTTTCGACTTTCCTTCACCGCCAGCGACATCAGCTTCTCTTCTTCTCCGTTCGACCAAAGCGTCGGCCGGCCGTAAAGTCGTTCAAAGACGTCGTAGTCGCCTCGTTCCTTCTTCCTCCGCTTCGCCGACAACAGCAAGCTAACGAGCCTTGTGTTTTTCTTTTGCTTCCGCCGACACGTTTCACCGCCTCTGATCGTCGACACGAGCTGCCGATTTCTTCTCCTTCATCACGCTTTTCAAGCCCTTGCCACTGCCGACAGCGAGCATAGTCAACGCCGGTGAGTTTTTCTTTAAACCGTTTGAGCTTTGGTTTGTTTGGTTAATGGGTTTTTAGTTCGGTTCTCCTAACTACGCATAGTCAACGCTGCCGCCACCCATCGGAAGTTGTCACCGCCGCCGCTGATTGCCGGAAGTTGCCACCGTTGCCGCTGCCGGTCAGGTACAACCGATCACTGTCGTTTTCTCGATCCCGTTTTAACTGTCTATGTGTTTTTTTGGTTATTTAAGTCGAGTTAATTGAACTAAAGTTGTTCGAAACGTGATTAAAGTTCTATGTTGGCCAATCGGGGTCTGGATCGTGTTTAGGGTTTTGCGTTGTGCACGAGATCGAGCTCTTGGATCTTCAAATATCGGTAAGTAGTTATTGGATTAAGCCCTCTTAAGATTATCGAATGTTTGATTAAAGAATGAAAATTGATACTTTATGTACTACTGCTTTGAATCAATGTGATGCTTCACTTGGTTGCCTTTGGGTTGGCCTCGACATTATTCGAATCAGAATTGGATTAAGTAAGTACTATGCGAATGGGGGCTTAAGGCTGTGAGTCTAAGTGAGACTCGATGCCTCGACCATTATATTAATGACTATTGAAGTCTACTTGAATTAAAAAGGTGTTTTGGTCATGTAAGGACATCTTGAAACATCAGAGTGGACACCCCTTTTCTTTTGTTCGTTTGCTCGATTGGTTGGGTGAACTTCTATTTTCCATGACACATGTTTGTGGGTAGTTCATCATTAAGGGTTGAGTTGGTCGGACTCCGACCTGAGGTAAGTAGTCATCTGGAGCAACGCTGAGCTCCTAAGCGAAGGAGTAAGGTGTACGACATTACTTGTTGTGTGTTCTTGAGATATTTTCACTGATGGGCTTTATGTTAGTTATATAAAGGTTTTGTAACTTGTAGTTTGTCCTCTTGAGTTTAAAATTTTGCATGATTGTGTGAATATTGCCCAGAGTTTGTTAATCATGTTTGATTGTGCTTTATCATGTTGACATAGCTTATGTATCCTGTTATGTGAAGTTATGTGAGGTGGGGGTTGATTGTCCAGGTTGTACCTAGCATTCCTAAAAGGTGTATGGTTTGGGTTAAAACTTGGTTAGTTTGATAACCTGGTTGGAATTGGGACCCTTGGATTGGGTAGAGGAGTTAGGAATGCCTAGATGGGACCCCTAGTCACCTTATGACTAAAGCCCCAGAACCGACACGTACTGAACCCTGAGTTGCACCTGAGCGGGTCAGAACCTCTAGGTTGACGATATATGATAGGCTTGTGAGATTGGAGTGCATCCCCGTTGAGATCGGGAGTGGTTGCTTTCGATTATCTCGTACTAGCTTAGGGGTGATTCCCCAATGGGCATGTTGGTTACGTACCTCACTGCACCATGCTAGCGTGTAATGTTAAGAGAGCCTGGGGTACGTCCCCGTCAGGGAGTGATTGGTTTCTATTATCCTGTGCTGGCTTAGGGGTGATTCCTATGTGGGCGTGTATGATACGATCTGCTGCTTACGCTCTATGCCGTGCAAGTGGCGTGAGAGTTGCTTTCTCTCATTGCATCGTCAATCAATGTTCCAGGACCGAGGGTAGAGCTCGAGTTAATTACGCTCAGGGTGAAGTATGCCAAGTGTGAGACCTGTTTAGGGTAGAGCTCGAGTTAATTACGCTCAGGGTGAACTGTGCCAAGTGTGAGACATGTTTAGGGTAGAGCTCGAGTTAATTACGATCAGGGTGAAGTGTGCCAAGTGTGAGACCTGTTTGGGGTTGAGCGAGTTTAGAAGCCGAGTCTTGTTGTTTTTGTTGAGATAGGTTCGGACGTAAGTGGGCTACTTATTGAGTATTTTATACTCACCCGTCTACTTTGATGTTTTTGGTTGCAGGTAAGAAAGCCTGAGGCAGTTGACGACGACGACGACCTAACGAGGCTGTGGACACTTCCTTTCTCTTGTCTTTAGACTCAGTTTTCCTTTTAGGGTTTGACCTTGTTAGTGATCGTTCCACTTGGTTGCTCGTCAGTTAAGTTTCTCTTTCTGTGGTTGTTTCATAGCTTGTTAGGTTTATTTGTTGTCTTTGCGAACTCTGATGTAGGCATGTTCAAATAGTTGTGCTTGTTAGAATTTTGGTTGGAGCCCAACCTATTTTCTGGATGAAGTTTGGTGGAGGTTGGGCATTATCTTAGATTTTACGAAGTGTCTTTTGTGTATTATGTTCCAGGAAAATTTTGATTTTCTCCTACTTATGTCGTTATGCTGTCGAAATTTCGGCGCGAACGATGTAGTGGAGTAAATTCCTAGAGGAGGTTCATCTCGAGTTTTAGGGTCGTTTCAGTTGGTATTAGAGCCTAGGTTTTAGATTCGGCAGACTCGCTCACATCTTGAGCTTCATGTTCTTCACAGCCTCTCGCAGAGAAGTCGTCCCGTCGCTGCCAGGTTTGGTATCTGTTAACTAATTAGTAAAGTAAAGTAGATAGAGACTAATATGTTTGCTCATCTTATTGTTGTTACATTGTTATGCGTTGATTTTTTTGCTCTGACCTCGCTATGAAGGTGGGTAGTCGTGAGATGCTTGCTTGCGGCCTTGAAATTCAGGCGAATGACCTTTGGAAGGGGTCGTGAAAGCCAGCCACCGATAGACGTGGTCGGGGTGGTCGAGAAATCATGGTCTTAGAGGTCATGGACCTAACCTAGTATTGTTTGGCTTGTGGCGATTCGTGCCCACGTCGACGGTCACGATAGGGAGGTCGTGTTTAAACCTCCACCAAGAACGAGCTTCAAGTTCAAGGGGCCTAAGTCAGGAACGTTTCTAAAGGTGTTTTCGACCCTAAAGGCAAGCAGGTTGGTTGGCCAAGGAGCTTGGGCCTTCTTGGCAAGTATGACAGACTTGAGGAACGAGAAAGGGGGCGTGTCAACAATCCCAGTAGTCAGACAGTGCACGTGTGTTTTCGAGGATTTACTTCGCTTACCTCCAGTCAGGGAAATGGATTTTTAGTATCGAGTTGTAGCCAGGCACCACACCTCTATGAAAAGCCCCGTTTCGAATGACTCAACCGAGTTAAATGAACTCAAGACCCAGTTGCAGGAGCTTCTAGACAAGGACTTCATTCACCAAGTGTGATGCGTCGTACTCTTTGTGAAAAAGAAAGAAGATTAATGCATTTGTGCATTGATTACCGAGAGCTGAACAAGGTAACTGTAAAGAACAAGTACCCACTTTCTAGGATCGACGATCTACTTGACCAGTTACAGGGAGCAACAGTGTCTTTCAAGGTCGTTTTGCGCTCGGGTTATCACCAGTTGAGAATAAGAAATGACAATAGGAAGAAACTTTCAGATCCAGGTATGGACATTGCGAGTTTACTGTGATGTCGTTCGGTTTGACGAACCCGATTGTGTTCATGTACCTTATGATTAGGGTGTTCAAGGAGTTCTTGGACACCCTCGTTATCGTGTCTATTGACGACATCCTGATCTACTCGAAGTCAAGTGAAGATCACGGGGTCACTTGAGGAGAGTCTTGACTGCTTTAAGGGACCGGTTATTTGCAAAGTTCTCCAAGTGCGAGTTTTGGTTGAATCAAGTGTCCTTTCTGAGGCACGTTGTACCTAAGGAAGGTTTCAGTAGACTCGACAAAAGTGGAAGTAGTTTTAAATGACCTCGACCCAAGACTGTTGTGGAGGGTTGCAGTTTTTTGGGCTTAGTTGGCTATTACCGACGGTTCGTGAGAGACTTCTCCGAAATGGCTACATCTCTCACCCAGCTGGCACGGAGAAAGAGTGCTCTCGTGTGGAGTGACGCATGTGAGACGAGTTTCTAGGTTTTGAATCAGAGGTTGATCTCGGCGACCGGTACTCACAGTGTTTGATGGTTCAGGAGTTTTTGTGGCGTACAGTGATGCTTCCAAGAAAGGTTTGGGTCGTGTTTTGATGCAGAATGGTAAGGTCATCGTCTAAGTTTCCGTCAGTTGAAAGACTATGAGCGGAAATACCGATTCCTGACTTTGAGTTACGGTAGTCTTTGCTTTGAAGATCTGGGGAGTGACCTTTACGGTGAGGAAATTCAGATGTTTACAAGTCACAAGAGCTTGAAGTACTTGGTTACTCAGAAGGAACTGAATTTGAGACAACACAGGTGGGTGGAGCTAGTGAAAGATTACGAGATTGAGAGTTGTACACCTCGGAGTACCCTAGTGGAAATGGGAAGAGATTCCAATGGATTTCATTTTCAGCCTCCCCTGAACCGTTAATAGGTTCTCAGTTATTTGGGTAATCGTGGATAGATTGACTAAGTCGGCACATCTCCTTTTGGGGAAACCGACTTGTATGGTGGAAAAGTGGGTGAAGTTATTTTTGGAAGAGATTGTCAGGTTGCAGGGGGTTCCAGTTCAGATAGTCTTCGGCAAGGAGTCTCATTTCGCATCTAGCTTCTGGTTGAGCTTTCAGAGAGCCTTTGGGGTTGAGTGTAGTTTCAACACGATGTTCCACTCACAGATAGACGAGCAGACTGAGAGGTTGAATTAGATCTTAGAGGGCATGCCTCGGGCTTGTGTCTTGGAGTTTTCATTTAGGGGATTACGTTTTTCTGAAGGTTGCACCTATGCGAGGCGTGTTGAGGTTTGACAAGAAAGGAAAATTGAGCCTTAGGTTCATCGGGCCATTCGAGTTTTTGGGGCGGGTTGGCTCGGTGGAGTACCTTTCGGCCTTGCCACCATCTTCAGCAGTCGTGCACGACGTGTTCCACGTGTCAATGTTGCGAGGCTATGTGCCAGATACATCCCACGTGTTAGATTTCAAGTCACTGTAAATTGATCAGGACTTGAGCTATGAGGTTAGCCCAATGGGGATCTTAGCTCGCGAGAAGGAAGTGTTGAGGAACCGAGAAATCGACTTTGTCAAAGTCTTGTGGAAAAACCATCAACTAAAGTAAGCTACTTGAGAGCGTGAGGTGAGGTGTGGGCGAACTATCTGGAGTTTTTCAAGCACTAGCCACTTTCGAGGACAGAAGTTCTTAAGGTGGGGAGGATGTAACACCCGAAAATTTTCAGGTAATCTTCTAAAATTTTTTATTTTAATTTTTGGGTTTATTTCGTATTTTTTTAAAAATAAGTTTAAAGTAAATAAGGATAAGTTTTTTTTAAAAGGAATTTATTTCTTTAAAAAGGAATTATTCGTTAAGAGTATTTTTGAAATAAAAGAAAAGAAAAAAAAGGGGATGGGCAAACAAAGAAACACACAACAAACTACCACACCCTTTTACGTTTTCTTCTTCTTCTTCAAGGTCTTATTCTTCAAGGTTTCCACTTTTACTTTTCGACTTTCCTTCATCACGGCGACATCAGCTTCTCCTCTTCTCCATTCGACCAGTGCGCCGCTTGTTGGCGTTTGTAACCTAAAACTCGTAGTTTGTAATTATGTTCTAATTAATGTAATAAAGTATTATTACTTCAATAAAGTGTTATTGTTCATTATCTATGATATTGTCTTTGTTTTAACCCTAAATCCAATAAAATAAACATCCAAGGCTGTAAAATGAATCTTTAACTGAATGTAATGTACATATAAAGGATCTCAGTTCGAGATACAACATAAAGGGTCTATAGTTAGGGGATAAGGTTTGGGTACCTTACCCTGGTAAAATTATGGATGTGGCCCACTTTGTATACGAAGCACTTTCGAGTGTGCGCTTGAGTTTGATTGTTGCTAGCGCGCTTTACTAAAAAGACTCGGCATTCAGGCGAGCCACCCGGTGATGTGGTACGAAGCGGGGTAGTTGCTGAACCATACCACATAGTTCCAGCAACAACAAAAGCTGCAAAAAAGACAGCTGCAATAGTACTCGAAAGGACGGATACAAACACTGTGATCCTAACGTGTTCGTGTATATTACATGTGAGTGGGGATATCTTATATAATGAGATTACATAAGACCGGACCGCGAAATAGTGACCACTAGATGTAACTCTGTTGACTAGTTAGGTTTCTATTTCACTTGGATGACCTAGGCAACTTGATCTCAATCCTAAGCAGGTTACGAACTCCTGTCATGCGGGATTGTCCTTTGACTCGTATGGTGAGAGTGGCCACATTCGCCGACTTAATATGCCTACCTTCTTGGGGACAAGACCGAGTGAGCGGCTGGGAACTTAACTTAGCAAGATGGAATTCACTCCTTCCCGCCTACTAGGGTAAGTAGAGGAATGTTCCCTTAAGTGGTGTCTCCGAGACTTGAACAAAGGGCACAGCCCTCTCATTGACCCGGAGGGACTATGTTTGTTGGTAGGACCACAAACAAATTGTTCATTAGAGGAGCACTGGTACTTACGGTACAAGACGTAACCCAGGGGTAAATCGATAATTTGACCCAGCTGGTGTTATGAACATTCGTGAAGGATTGACTTGTTTGTTATTGGTCAATATCCATGGACACGTAAATATATCTGCGGTGAGAAGAGTGCGCGATTGGGGACTTTAGTGGAGTGTTCTGCGGTAAACGAATGTTGATTGGGAGGTTAATGAGATTAACCGAGCAATCTCGTATCGTTGGAGCTTCTGATCTGTAGGTCAATTAGGTCCACCTTCTAGCTCGTAAAGGGTTCTTAGATCATTTGAATTTGAAATGTTCAAATTCATAAGGGAATAGATTTAATGTATATAGATATGATATAATATATAGTTTTGGAACTATATATTATAAATTTAATGTGAATATGATTCGTATTAAATTATATGAGAGAATTAAATATTTGAAAGAGTTCAAATATTAAATTCAAATGTGAATGTGATTCATATTTGAAAATTATAGGTTAAAATTTAATGTGCATTAGATGTACATTAAAACTATAAGCTAGAGGGAAAGATTGATTAAATGTGATTTAATCAAAATTAAATATATGATATTTAACTTGTTTTATTTAAATGTGATTTAAATTAATAATTAAATTTGATTTAATTATTAAATGAGGGAACGTGTCATCCAGACACGTCCCCCACTTTCCCTTTCCTTCTCCCTATCGATAGCTTAATAGGGAGAAGGGAGTCAGTTTTTGTGATCTGATTGATTGAACTGATTTTCACCCAGAAGAATTCTCTCTCCTTTTCACTCTTTCAATTCCCAAAAGATTGTTCCAATTTGTTGGAATTCCTTCCCACAAAGGAATTGGTCTAAGCACTCAGAGAATAGATGGTTCTCCTGTTGGTAGTGTTCTGTTGGAAAATACAGAGGAGTTCCTGAGTTGCTGTACTACGGAATTCTCTAGTAGCAAGGAGTTGCTGTTCGAGGAAAAACTACAAAGGTAATACATTTTCTTCCTTTTTAGTTTAATAGTTAAACTTAGTATGTTTGCATGATAGATCTCCATGTCTAATTAGATTAGATTTACATGTTTATCTCTGTTATTTTGTCAATGTAATGGTTTTTGTTTCTAACCAAAACAATCAAGCAATTACGATTCCAAACACGTTTCCGCTGCTCAAGGAGATCAGATCTCCATCAATTGGTATCAGAGCAATGCTTGTTTTGCTTTGGTTGAAACAAAATTGCATTGATTTGGTGGGAAATGCATTTGGTTTGGTGTAAAACTGTTTAGGAGTATTTGGCCATAGTTTACTCTTTTGATTTGATCAAATTATATGTAAAAGCCCCTTTGTTTTTGGGCATAAAGTGCATTATCGAGTTTGTATTCGAGTTAAGAGTCGTTCGAGACTAGTTTCGTGCAATTAGGTTAAGAATCAAAGGAGAAATTGATGATTGTTGCTGCTGTGTTCGAAGAGGAAAGTTGCTGCCGAAGCAGCAGCGTTGCAACGCCGTTCATCAGTGTTGCAACGCTGATGAACGGCGTCGCAACGCCAAGCATCCCTATCGACGCAGGAGCTCCAAGGGTCAGCGGCGTTGCAACGCTGTCCCCTAGTGTTGCAACGCCACCCCGATAATGCACGCACGCCATGTATGACGGCGGCGTTGTAACGCTTCGCATCAAGCGTAACGCGTAAGTGATGAAATTCGCCGCCAAACAGCACCTGGTTCAATTTTGAGTTGGTTTTCGGTCCGGTTCGAGCGGTTAAAGCCCGGTTCAAGGAGTTTTAGACCGGTTTATGTAATAAAATAGAGTAATTTTATTTTTTTGCACTTTAGGGGCCAAATTATTCCAGTTTTACAACTGTATTTCTTTATAAATGTCATTTAGATTTTTTCCCTCCTTAGGATAAGCATGTTCATGCATTTTATTTGTATAATTGTTATATGAATATGGTTTAAATTCATGATTAATTTATTTTTCATGAGTATTTAGTTATAAATGTTATAATTAGATTATATGAAAAATAAATTGCATGGAGCATGAAATTACTTAGTTTAAAATAAATGTTATTTTATTTAAGTAATTTTATTATTCAATTAGTTGAATGTTTTATAACTCCAATTTGAAAAATAATTGGTTGTTTTATAATATAGTTTTTTGTCATAGGTTAATTATTAAATTTATAAAAGTTATAAATTAAGGGGTTTTAGAAACCATAACCTATAACAAAGAAATGCATGCAAACATAAGAACTTGGGTAAAAATTAAATTAATTTTAAATGGTTTAAAATTAGTTTAAACCTAAGTTTTAATTTCTAATAGGATTAGAAATTAGTCTTACATAGTATTTTAAATAGTTTACAATATAGTAGCACCATAGAACTTTGGTTATAAGGGAACTCTACAGGTAAAGTTCTGTCTAAGGTTTGAGGTACTTAAGTTTGACTGCTAACTAAACACCTCTACACCGAACCGACCGGGAGCTTGAGTTGAATTAACCTTAGTTCTATTTTATATCTAGGTAATTAAAATGTTTATTCACCTAGACATAAGGTTAAAAGACTTAGTTATAATAGTTATAATAGGCATAGACTTAGATAGATTCTTTTAGCCAGAATCCGACCAAGTTAAACCTATACCCTAACCTTAGGAGCTTCAGTGGGAGAAAACGAGATGTTCGCATCGAGTTTACTCTCACGTCTTCAAGAGTTCACACCGTGAGTTCCATGCTCGGCTACGTGACGTCAATAGGGCGTCCCCACGGTATGTGTTTGCATGGTTCAATACGAAGGTGAATGAGGGAAGTATCCATAGTAAATGGGAGCAGGACGCGTGGCAACGTATCCTACGGTCTCCTCCATTAAGTCGCACCGTGAGATTTCTATAGTCCGCCTGCTAGGTTGTCCTGGAACAGCCAAATCCTATGGAGGGTCTAATTATAGGGATCGGAACATCGCGAACTCTAGAAATGGATAGGGTCTCTTAGGTAATTTGCCAACAGATTGTCTTTCTTAATAATGGTCTGTTGGCTCGGACCTATTGGATCTGAAAATGGTAGGGTCACATTTACGGAATGAGTTAAGCTAGTTAACAAGTCCTTGACCAAACAAACGGTAGCTAAGAACCATTGGGACATGAGATGTTCTGGTAGTGAGAATTAGTTGAGAAAGTCTCAATTCAGTTTAAACACTAGAGATCTCCTCAATTCGAAAAGTCCTTGACCAAACGACGGAGGCTTTTGTTCTAAACCCTTGAAGTATTGATAACCTGAGGTTGGCTAGCACTGGTTTGACTTTGACGATTATTAGCTCACGTGCCCTTCTTTCCCACATCTCAAACACACTCTCGGACCGGGCCAAACACTTACCCCAATGATGTTTACCACATCCCTTGCATTGTGGCTTATCTCCACCATAGTAGTTCTGCCCCGTTGACTTGTGGTTTCGACTGAACTCGTCACGAAAGTTCCACGGTCTATCTGCGGTACTGTGGACGCCTGTGAGCTTGAATTTGGCTGTTCCCATTTCCTCTTCGATTTGCCGTAGGCCGCCAGGTTAACCACTTACTGCTTTGTGCGATCTGCGCTGCACCCAAATCAATTCCGCCACTCACCAACTGCGGAGGCATAATCGAGGTGCTAGTGCTCGAATGAAGCCTCGAACATTTTCATCCAAATCCCATAATGAAACCCTCTGCTTTCTTCGCCTCTGTGTCTACTAGCTCGGGGCAAAGCGTGACAAAGTGGGTGAATTCTCTCTCATACACCTCCACCGCCCTTACGCTCGCTAAGTTGTAAGAATTCGCTTGTTTCTCATGACGAGCCGCTGCGGCGGGGTAAAATTTCCGCTGAATGCTTCCTTAAACAGATTCCGTGTCGTCGTTTCTCATTGGCGACTATGGTTCCTGGCGGACTCCCACCATAAATAAGCGTCGTCTCTCGGCATGAAGGTAGCACAGACACACCCTCGGCCCTCGGGACAATTCATCACCAAAATGGTCTCAATGGAGGACAACCATAATTCACCACGGTGGGGTCACTAGAAGACCCATCAAAAGATCTCGGGATCATATTTCTGAAGTCCTTCCGGATATCGTGACTCGAGTTGCATCGTTTCGCCTTCGACTTGCTTGGGCGGTGAGTGGCTCTCGTAGCTCGCACAAGAGTCTGCGCATAACCTCTACCATCATAGTCATGACATTAGGGTTTCCTTGATCCGCCACCGAGCGATTGCGGTACATTCTCCCGGCGATCCGGCTGGTCCTGGGGAGATCTCGCGGGTGGGGTAATTTCCTCCTGCTCCAGTGGTAGTTCTGGGCCGGTGTTAACATTAACTCCCCGATCTCCGACCCTACCACGTCCTCTACCTCTCTCCACACGACCTCTAGGTGGCATTTTGTCGATCTACAATGCAGAGAGTTTCTAACTCGGTTTTCATTACTTTCTAACTATAAGATAGGATCACCCTTAGGGTTTAAATTCATTTACATTCACAAAACAATTACATCATAATCATTTACTTCGTATATAAATTACCAAAACGTACTGGCGGTGGCCACCTAACGCGTTACTCAACCATGGGAACTACTCAGTAGCTTACTCTGTAAGCAAGTCTACTGTAACCCTTAAACCTGGGGCTCGATACCAACCTCAGAACACCCTACTTTTCTATAACTAAACTCTTAGGGACATTACTACACATGCATGCATTTATAGGCCAAAAGATATAAAACGATCTTTAAATCTCCAATAGAAAATAAATTGTCTTTAGGGATCCCAAAACAAAACATGCACAATGGTAAAAGGAGCAGGTTTAAACATGGCTCGCTTAAAATCTCGAAAGTTAAACTTAACTTCAAAACCATAAAACGACACGACTTTAGTTATCAAAGAAAATATGCGGAAAACATGACTGCTCCCATGGTCCGCAGCGCGCCTCCGTCACTCGCCCCGCACGCCCTTGGCCTTACCTCAAAAACATTTTTTTAAAGAAAGGGTGAGTATTGCAAAAACAATACCAGTAAGTGACCTCGCTACAGAGGTTTGGGATATGCAAGCACATACAATCATGACTTTTAAACTCGCTCAACTGCATATATCACGAGACCTAAAAACTTTCTCATATCATCATGACTATAATACATGACTTCCTTTTTCTTTTAAGTGGCCAATTGGTCATCCCGAGTCATTTCATTTTGAGTCCCTCACAGGACCCTGTAATAAATTTGAGTCCTCACGCACTCTGTATGGTTTGAGTCCCTCACAGGACCCTCGTATAGATTGAGTCCCTCACGGACTTCTCGTAATTTGACCCATAGGGTCTCTAATGCATGTTTTACCATGCACACAATGAACTTCAGGAGACCAATTTCCACATTTTTCATTAAATCATTTCATGGCATACATAACATGCATGAGGTCCCATCATTCCACATAACAATAGTGTACATGCCACAACAATTATCGTTGATATGCAAATCATACATTCCTCATATAATAGTTTGAAGATAACAAACTTATAGGTAATCATGAAATATTCTCATACAAGATACTGTAATATCCTCACATGAAATACTAGATTTTTCTTACGTAAAATACAAGGATATTTTCACATAAAATATTGAGATATTCTCGTGTAAAATCATTAAATCTTTTTAAGTAAAATAACGAACTAATTTCGCATAGAATAACGAAATTCGTTTTCTTTAATCCCATTTAAAAGATTCGGCACAAGATCCCTTACCTTAGTTCGAATTCTACTCCAAAACCTAACCCGAGCTCCTTGATTACTCTTCTTTAGTGGAACCTGATTCACAGCACAATTCCAAGTTCATTTTCCAAGTATTCACTAAATCCATGATCATAAGGGTACTTAAATCACGTTCTTAAAATTTCATGCCCTGCTTACCTCAAGTTTGATGCGAATACTTAATACTCCTTAATCCGTCTTGGCGTTTGACCTTCAATTCCGCTCCAATCTTGACCCCTACAATTTGCGTTCGACACAGTAGCCTAAGTTCTCAAACAAGCGTTTAAATATTCGATAGGTCACAAATAAATCTCCAACGAATTCGAAACTTAACAAGATCGCTCACCGGCTGTAATCTCATTGGCTGTGGAGTCGTGCTGGCCGGCGTTGTAGGGTTCGACGGCGGCAGCAGCGGCTGGAAGGAAAGAGCTCGCGCGTGGCTTTTCTGTGACAATCCGCGCAAGATCTGCTCTTGCACTCGTCGTGAACGGACGAACGGCTGAAGCTTCGACGTTGCTGCAGGTGCTCGCGGATCGGCGGTGGCTCGGTGAAGACTCGCGGATGGCTGGCGTTGCAGGCGTTCGTGGCTGGAGAGCTTCGGCAGCAGACGCGAGCTGCGGCTTGCGACGGCGTGGCGAGAAACGAGTTCACGACGGCGTGACTTCACGCGTCGATTCGGCGCCGCTCGGATCGTAAGGTCGGGGTTCCGTCCGTGGGTCCGCAAATGCTCTTCGATCGGGAGGGAAAATGTCGCCGTGGTTGACTGGCGGTAGAAGCGTGCGACTCGAGTTCCGGTTGTAGGCGGCGCTCGAGTGGTCCTGGGCGGCTGCTGATCCCTTCGGTTGCAGCAAGGTGGGCGACAACAACCGTCTGAACTCGGGGAGTGGTATTGCCGGCGGTGAGGACAAGTGATCGGCTAGGGCAAGGTGTGATGAAGAAGATGATGATGGGGCTAGGGTTAGGGTTTCCTTTGCATTTGCACCGATAAGGAGCTTAAATACCCTGAACTTAGGTCAAAATCCAAGTGTCAATTATCACCTCATTTAGACATTAATAACCAAAGTGCCATTGCCACTTCCTTTCCTTTTAATTTTAAAAAAATAATTATCTAAAGGAGGATATTTCGCATTAAACTAAGTAAAATCAAAGACTCACTCTCACCGAGCCTGATGAAAATTCACTAATCCCACTAGACACACACAGGTTGATAGAACGTTGAATAAAATGAACAACTAGTACCTGTGATCGTGATCGTCACAATCTTCCCTCCTTAAGAACTTTCGTCCTCGAAAGTTCCTATTCTCGGAATAGTTCTGGATAACTAGCTCGTACTTCCTCCTCTCGCTCCCAGGTAGCTTCTTCCGCACGGTGGTTTTGCCATAACACTTTAACTAGGTTGATCTCGCGGTTACGGAGGGTCTTTTGATCTCTTGCAATAATGCATGCTCTGCGTTCGCCATAACTCAAATCTTACGCTAATCGCAGCGGTTCTCAAAGTCTATGGCGTGAGTCGGATCTGAACGTATTTTCTCAACATGGAGACATGGAACACGTTATGAACACGGCCCGAAAGGAGGGCGGCGATGCGATCAGAGGCCACCACACCAACCCTTTCTAAAATTTCAAATGGTCCTATGAAGCGCGGACTCAACTTCCCTTCCGACCAAACCTTAGAATCCCTTTCATTGGGGCAACTTTAAGAAATCGTGGTCCCCAACTTCGAATTCCGAGTCCCTTCGTCTCGAATCGGCATAACTCTTTTATGCGCTTTGAGCGGTGCGCATTCGCACTCGATCTTCTCATCACAGCACTATTTGTGACTGTACTAACTCTGGACCCGATGAATCGGCGTTCACCAACCTCCTCCCGAGCGGGAGTTACGCAACGTTTTCCATAGAGAGCTTCAAATGGAGCCATTCCGATGGTCGATCGATAAGCTGTTATTGTAAGCAAACTCCATCAAATGCAAATGAGTGTCCCAACTACCCGGAAGTCTAAAGTGCAAGCTCATAACATGTCTTCTAAGATCCGGTTCAAGCGTTACGCTCGCCCCATCCGTCGTGGATGAAAAGTCGTACTAAAGTTCAACTGTGAACCTAACGCTTTACTTGTAGGCTCCTCCAAAAGTTGGAGGTGAAACGTGGATCCTATGCTCAAATAATCCCGACCGAATCCCATGCGAATGGACTATCTCCTCCGGTAAAGTCGCGCCCACTTATCCGTGGAATAGGTGGGTTTCCACACAGTATGAAATGTCTTTGACTTGGTTAATCTGTCCCACAATGACCCAAATTACTTGAAGTAACCTCGTAAGGTTCTAGGCGATCCGACTATGAAATCCATAGAGATCTCCTCCCATTTCCACTTTGGGGCACATGTAAAGGCTGCAGTAGCCTGCGCCTCCTGTCTAAGTGCCTTCACACGTTGACAAGTCAAACACTTGTCGACAAACTCGCCACGTCGCGCTTCATGTTACACCACCGAGCGATCGCTTTGAGATCTCGATACATTTTGGTACTACCGGGATGCATAGAAAATGGTGAGTTATGGGCTTCGCTCAAGATTTCGTTTTGATTTGTCGTCGTCGCACACATAATCGTCCCCAAAATAGTAATCCTCCATCCGTGGATAGTGTAAACTCCGCCAACTCACCTGTAGTTCTTTGCGAGTAGCTTTTCTACTAATCGAGGTCCACTGCTGAGACTCAACGATGCGTTGTCTCAAAGTCGGTTGTCTGATTAATTGAGCTAAGCGTGCCGTGGTCTTCCTACTAGTAATGCGCAATTTCCGCTCGTGCAAACTCGCTGCAACTCGCTGCTCTGTCGATAACTCGTGCGACGACGTATGCACAGGGCTTCCTCATCGAGGGCATCGGCCACGACATTAGCCTTACCGGGGTGATATTGAGAATATCTATGTCGTAGTCCTTCACTAATTCCAACCATCTGCGTTGCCTCATGTTCAATTCCTTCGGGTGAACAAGTACTTCAAACTTTTATGATCTAAAAATCAAATTTTCTCGCCATAAAGGTAATGTCTCCGGATCTTTAATGCAAAGACTACTGCTTTGCTAGTTCCAAGTCATGAGTTGGATAATTCCTCTCGTCGTCTTCAATTGTCGGGATGCATAGGCTATTACTTTACCATGTTTGCATTAGCACACACCCAAACCTTTCTTAGAAGCATCACTTTGTAAACCACGAAGCTCCTGTTCCTCGGGAATTTGTAAGAATCGGGGCCGACACCAACCTACACTTGAGTTCTGAAACTCGCCTCACAATTATCATCCCACACAAATGGGTTACCTTTGCGTCACCGGGTCATGGGCATGGCTATCTTGGCGAAGTCCTCGCACGAAACGTCTTAGTAACTGCAAGACCCGAGAAAACTACGTGCCTCTGTAATCGGTGGTCGGACGGGGCCACCGTGTGTGGCCTCCACTTTCATTTGGTCAACAGAGACTCGACCGGACACAACATGCCCTAAGAAGGATACCATGCGAGCGAGTCGCACTTGGAAAATTTTGCATATAACTTATTCTCTCTCGGCGTGAGTAAAACTTTTCTCGGTGCCTTTCATGATCTTCATCACATCCGAGTATATTAGAATATCGTCAATAAACACAATCACGAGCGTGTCTAGAAACTCTTTGAATAAGCGGTTCATCAAGTCCATGAAAGCGGCGGGGCGTTGGTCAAACCAAACGGCATCACTCGCGTGAACTCGTAATGCCCATAACGTGATCTCGAATGCCGTCTTAGGAATATCCTCTTCACCGATTCTCAATCGATGGTAGCTTTGATCTCGGATCGATCTTGGAAAACATCATTGTTGCTCCAAATGGCCCGATCGAACAAATCATCTATTCTAGGAAGAGGGTATTTATTCTTGATCGTAACTTTATTCAACTCCTCAGTAATCTATACACAAGCGCATGGACTGTCTTTCTTTTCACGAACAACACCGTGCTCCCTCAAGGCGAAACGCTAGGGCGTATAAATCCCTTGTCCGATAAGTCTTGTAATCGTAGTTTCAGCTTCTTTCAACTCTGCGGTGTGCCATTAGTATGGTGCCTTGGATATCGAGTCGTCCCTAACTCCAATCCTATGTTAAAATCCACCTCCACGACCGAGGTACTCTCAGGAGGTCCTCGAGAAAAACGTCTGGAAATTCATTCACCACTGGTACCGATGACACTGAGATCTCCGTACACCTTGCATCTAGTATGCAAGCTAAGACGCCCAAGCTCCCCGATGTAATAACTTCCTTGCCTTAAGGGCCGGAATTACCTTAGGCCTACTTCCTTGCTAACGTGCCTCTGAACCTGTAGCCAGGTTGGTCAGGAGGAGTAAACACTACCTCCTTCCTGAAGCAATCAATGCAAGCATGGTTCTGCGCTAACCAGTCCATACCCAATATCACATCAAAGTCAATCATGTCTAAGACCACTAGATTTACTGTTAACTCATGGTCTGCGATGGTCACACTACCATCCTTGACTTTCATAGTGGCTAACAAGTTTATTCCCATGAGTGGAAACAGACAAGGCATCTCAGAATCGTTTCTATTTCTAACTCAGCTTGACTTACGAAGGATGCAGAAATAAAAGAGTGTGTAGAACCAGAGTCAAATAATACAAAGGCAAGGTGTCCAAGTAATGGGAGTGTGCACAGAACCACTGAGTCTGTGTGCCATGAATGCTCTTACTTGTGCTCGCATAAGCTCTTCCTTGGTGTAATACTGGGCTTGACAAAGAGCCCCACTATTGATAACCCGAGGTTGGCTAGCACCGGTTTGACTTCGGACGATTATTAGCTCTGTGCCCTTCTTTCCCACATCCGAAACACACTCCGGACCGCCAAACACTTACCCCAATGATGTTTACCACGATCCTTGCATTGTGGGCTTATCTCCACCGTTAGTTCTCATCCTGTTGACTTGTGGTTTCGACTGAACACATGCATTTAAAGTTCCCCGGTCTATGCGGTGTACTCTGGGACGCCAGTGAGCTTGAATTTGGCTGTTCCCATTTCCTCTTACGATTTGCCGGGTGAGCCCAGGGTTAACCACTACTGCTTGTGCGATCTGCGCTGCACCCAAATCAATTCCGCCACTCTCACTGCGGAGGCATAATCAGGAGGTGCTAGTGCCTGAATGAAGCCTCGAACATTTTCATCCAGTCCCATAATGAAACCCTCTGTTTTCTTCGCCTCTGTGTCTACTAGCTCGGGGGCAAAGCGTGACAGGCGGGTGAATTCTCTCTCATACACCTCCACTGCCCTTCTGTTCTGGCTAAGTTGTAAGAATTCTGATTGTTTCCTATATCGAGCTGCAGCAGGGTAAAATTTCCGCCAGAATGCTTCCTTAAACGATTCCTGTGTAATCGCTTCTCACCATTGGCGACTATGGTTCCTCTGGCGGACTCCACCATAAATAAGCGTCGTCTCTCGGCATGAAGGTAGCACAGGGACACCCTCGGCCTCGGGACAATTCATCGGCTGAAAATGGTCTCAATGGAGGACAACCATAATTCGACCACGGTGGGGTCACTAGAAGACCCATCAAAAGATGCGGGATCATATTTCACGAAGTCCTTCAGATATCGTGACTCCAGAGTTGCATCGTTCCGCCCCTGACTTGCTTGGGCCAGCTGAGTGGCTACTGTAGCTCGCACAAGAGTCTGCATAACCTCTACCATCATAGTCATGACATTAGGGTTTCCTTGATCCGCCACTGGAGCGACTGCAGGTGCATTCTCCTGGCGATCCGGGTGGTCTAGGGAGATCTCGCACGGGTGGGGTAATTTCCTCCTGTTCGATGGTAGTTACGGTGGGTGTTAACATTAACTCCCGATCTCCGACCCCCTACCACGTCCTCTACCTCTCCCACGACCTCTAGGTGGCATTTTGTCAGTACTACAATGCAGAGAGTTTCTAACTCAGTTTTCATTACTTTCTAACTATAAGATAGGATCACCCTTAGGGTTTAAATTCATTTACATTCACAAAACAGAATTACATCATAATCATTTACTTCGTATATAAATTACCAAAACGTACCTGGCGGTGACCGGAACGCGTTACTCAACCATGGGAACTACTCTGTGCTTACTCTGTAAGCAAGTCTCTGAAACCCTAAAACCTAGGGCTCACGATACCAACCTGTAACACCCTACTTTTCTATAACTAAACTCTTAGGGACATTACTACACATGCATGCATTTATAGGCCAAAAGATATAAAACGATCTTTAAATCTCCAATAGAAAATAAATTGTCTTTAGGGATCCCAAAAACAAAACATGCAAAATCAGGTAAAAGGAGCAGTTTAAACATGGCCTGCTTAAAATCCTGAAAGTTAAACTTAACTTCAAAACCATAAAGCGGCGACTTTAGTTATCAAAGAAAATATGCGAAAACATGATTGTTCCCATGGTCCTCGCAACGCGCCTCAGTCACTCGCCACGCACGTCATTGGCCTTACACGAAAAACATTTTTAAAAGAAAGGGTGAGTATTACAAAACAATACCCGATGAAGTGACCTCGCTCTGAGGTTTGGGATATCAAGCACATACAATCATGACTTTTAAACTCTGTTCGAATCCCATGTACATATGCGGGACCTAAAAACTTTCTCATATCATCATGACTATAATACATGACTTCCTTTTTCTTTTAAGTGGCCAATTGGTCATCCCGAGTCATTTCATTTTGAGTCCCTCACAGGACCCTCATAATAAATTTGAGTCCCTCACTGACCCTCTATGGTTTGAGTCCTCACAGGACCCCAGTATAGATTGAGTCCTCACGGACCCACTGTAATTTGACCCATAGGGTCTCTAATGCATGTTTTACCATGCACACAATGCACTCGGAGACCAATTTCCACATTTTTCATTAAATCATTTCATGGCATACATAACATGCATGAGGTCCCATCATTCCACATAACAATAGTGTACATGCCACAACAATTATCGTTGATATGCAAATCATACATTCCTCATATAATAGTTTGAAGATAACAAACTTATAGGTAATCATGAAATATTCTCATACAAGATCTTCGTAATATCCTCACATGAAATACTAGATTTTCTTTACGTAAAATACAAGGATATTTTCACATAAAATATTGAGATGTTCTCGTGTAAAATCATTAAATCTTTTTAAGTAAAATAACGAACTAATTTAGCATAGAATAACGAAATTCGTTTTCTTTAATCCCATTTAAAAGATTCGGCACAAGATCCACTTACCTTAGTTCGAATTCTACTCCAAAACCTAACCCGAGCTCCTTGATTACTCTTCTTTAGTGGAACCTGATTCACAGCACAATTCCAAGTTCATTTTCCAAGTATTCACTAAATCCATGATCGTAAGGGTACTTAAATCACGTTCTTAAAATTTCATGCCCCGCTTACCTCAAGTTTGATCGAATACTTAATACTCCTTAATCCGTCTTGGCGTTTGACCTTCAATTCCGCTCCAATCTTGACCCCTACAATTTGCGTTAAACACGATAGCCTAAGTTCTCAAACAAGCGTTTAAATATTCGATGGGTCACAAATAAATCTCCAACGAATTCGAAACTTAACAAGATCGCTCACCATTTGTAATCTCATTGGTGTGGAGTCGTCTTTGGCCGGCGTTGTAGGGTTCGGCGGCGGCGCGTGCTGTTGGAAGGAAAGAGCTCGCGGCGTGGCTTCTATTTTCGTGACAATCCGGCCGCAAGATCTCTTTGCTTGCACTCGTGAGCGGACGAGCGGTGAAGCTTCGGCGTTCTTGCTGCGCAGTGCTCGCGGATCGGCGGTGGCTCGGTGAAGACTTCGCGGATGGTCGGCGTTCTGCTCGTTCGTGGTTCGGCCGCAGACGCGAGGCTGCGGCTTCTGCGACGGCGTGGCGAACGAGTTCACGACGGCGTGACTTCACGTTCGATTCGGCGCGCGTTCGGATCGTAAGGTCGGGGTTCCGTCCGTGGGTCCGCAAATGGTATCTTCGATCGGGGAGGAAAATGTCGGCGTGGTTGGTCAGCGGTAGAAGCGTCGGCGGAGTTCCGGTTGTGAGGCGGCGCTCGAGTGGTCTGGGCATTGCTGATCGCCGATTTGCGAGATGGTGGGCGACAACAACCGTCTCGAACTCGGGAGTGGTATTGCCGTGGTGAGGACAAGTGATCGGCTAGGGCAAGGTGTGATGAAGAAGATGATGATGGGGCTAGGGTTAGGGTTTCCTTTGCATTTGCAATGATAAGGAGCTTAAATACCACAACTTAGGTCAAAATCCAAGTGTCAATTATCACCCTCATTTAG
Organism: Trichosanthes cucumerina; assembly: GCA_036507285.1. Lineage (NCBI taxonomy): Eukaryota > Viridiplantae > Streptophyta > Magnoliopsida > Cucurbitales > Cucurbitaceae > Trichosanthes > Trichosanthes cucumerina. The sequence goes on along the minus strand of JAYKKG010000023.1, from coordinate 84,008 downwards.
ACATTAATAACCAAAGTGCCATTGCCACTTCCTTTCCTTTTAATTTTAAAAAAATAATTATCTAAAGGAGGATATTTCGCATTAAACTAAGTAAAATCAAAGACTCACTCTCACCGAGCCTGATGAAAATTCACTAATCCCACTAGACACACACAGGTTGATAGAACGTTGAATAAAATGAACAACTAGTACCTGTGATCGTGATCGTCACATTTGTTCTTTTGCAATTTGCTTCTCAATTCTATTTTTGGCTTCATGCTCCATGTTTTCAAGTTTGTTTTTAATTTTTTTACTGTGTTTTCGTTTATTTCGTCTGATATGTTCACTAATTTTTTTATTATTTTTTTATTGTAACTTGCTTTTTTTAGGTTCAAATGTCTTTTCACTATTTGTTGATGATCCAATTCTTCCTCCCAACATCAAGCATCCTATTGGTCGACCTATAAAAAAGAGGATATATTTTGATTTGAGAAAAGAGTGACTCTGAATTGTGGTTGGTGTGGTCAACGTGGACATCATAGCAGAACATGCAAGAATCCAATGTTGGATTGACTTTTAATCATTCATTTCTTAAACACTTTCATTTTTTGTAAACATATTTATTATAAATTTCTTTTTGCTAGGATTCAAAGTTTAATGATTAAATATATTTTCAACAGTCGATCTATAATTACAGTATTTTTTCAATCATTTGCGTCAAGTATCTTTAAATACGATATACCTATTCTTACTAAAATTCTCTATATATCTTTCCCATAACATTACTCTACTACGTGCTTTTCTTAAATTCTCAACTCATTTTATATCTTAGTGTATGTTGTAATTATAGTATAGTTTTTTACGTTCTATTGTGTCCTCGTAGGGTATATGTTGAAATTGTTATCCAATTTACATACAGTGCATTTCTATATTTTGTTGTCATTGTCTATCTAATTTATTTTATTAAGTTGTTATAATATTATATCTTCCATTATCTAATTTATAAGTTGTTCTTTATTTTTTGTAATTCATATATGTTGTATTTTTATTTATTTTAGTTATGAAACAAAAGATGCAAAAGAAAAATGAAACAAAAGATGCATATATCTAAAGTAGTTTAGTCTAAAACAAAAAGTCGATTGGGAGAAAAGGGAGGAAGTCGACGAACCCTATGCTTTTAAATGATTATTTGTGTTTTAAAATAATATACAATGAAATTATTTGTGTTTTTAAATAATATGATTCTCTCTCCTATATTTTTTAAACTGTATCTAATATCTTTTTAAAAGATCTACATTATTTTTTAAAAAAAATATTTAAGATCCATTTAGATTGTGATTCTATTGTTTGAATTCTTCTCTCTCCATTTTTCAATTATCTACCTTTCTCTCCTATTTTTTCGATTAACTTTATCGTTCTATGCTTCTCAGTGCTCAACGGGAGAATTGAGAGAAAAAAGAGGAAGTCGACGAACCCTAATGTTTTTGTATAGGTAAAATATAAAAATGTTTAGAATTCCTTTTTGCAATTACTTTTAGAGAATTTATAATGGGTAGCAATTATGGTTTTAGTATTTGTAGATATAGCAACATTTTAAAATAATTGCAAATATGGCAAAAATCTTTAGTTTTTTTTTATAATTCCAATTATACCCTTGGCTTAAACCTATTTCATTTTTAATTGGTATTTGTTTTTCAATTGCTATTTGTTCTTCACGGTATTTGTTCTTCACGGTTACTTAAATATTCCTTGTTATTTTTATATTTTTATATTCAAAACAAACATGATTATGCCTTAGATTTATATTTTGATTATTTTACAATTTTAAGCATTTAAACATTTCAATTTTCTAGATTCTCAAACAGAATAAATATTTAACTACTTGTAAGGCTCTAAATTCACAACCAAATCAAATGAGATGTATTATAATTTATTAATATACCTATTTTTTAGAGAATTTGTAATGGGTAGCAATTATGGTTTTAGTATTTGTAGATATAACAACATTTTAAAAGAATGACAAATATGGCAAAAATCTTTAATTTTTTTATAATTCTAATTATACCCTTGGCTTAAACCTATTCCCTTTTTAATTGTACTTGTTTTTAAATTGGTATTTGTTCTTCACGGTATTTTTCTTCTTACGATTTTTGCGACAACGTCTTCTTGATTCTAGTCCAATCTTCCCAAACTCTTCTCGATTGCGGTCAATCTTCCATCAAGTCGCAAGTTTGAGTATCTTCTCAAATTCAATCGAGTCGCAAGCCTTCACTTATTCGATCGGTATCTTCCGATTCGATCATTGAATTGCAGTCCATGAATTTTCATCGAGTTTGTTTGATTATCTTCTCCAATTCGATCAAAGTCGCAAGTTTGTCTGATTATCTTCTCCAATTGGATCGCATTGTAGTATCTTCTTATTCGGTCGAAGTATCTTCCAATTCGATCTTTTCGAAGTCCAACGGAGCTTTTTTCGTGGGTATTTGAGTTTTTCAATCAACATTTTTTCGTGGGTATTTCTTATGTTCATTTTGTTACATCACTATTTTTCTTCTTTGGAGTCGCAAGTCTTCTTCATTTTTTGTTCTATCAGCAATATTGTTTTCTAGATGATCGACGATATACGTGACAATAGTGATATTTATCATTGTTTTCTAGATATGATCAATAGATATTAGTTATATCAGTAATCAATAGATAATGATATCAGTGATATCAGTGATATCAGTAATCAATAGATATCAATGATATTAGTGATATTAGTGATATACGAGTGACTATTATGCTTCCAATTAGCGATATACGATCTTCTGTTGGAGCTCTTTTCATGGGTATTTGAGTTTTTCAATCAACCGGAGCTTTTTTTGTGGGTATTTCTTTTGTTCATTTTGTTATATCACTGTTTTTCTGCAATGTTTTGGAAATCGCAAGTCTGATTTTGGTGATTGTTTTGTTTTCTAGATATGCTAGTGAATACACATGACATCAGTGATATCAGTGATATCTATCATTATTTTCTAGATATCAATGATATCAGTGATATCAATGATCAATATATATGATATTAGTGATATCAATGATCAGTAGATATCAATGACATCAGTGATATTTATCACTGTTTTCTAGATATCAATGATATCAGTGATATCATTTATCAATAGATATGATATCGTTGATCGATGAGATATCAATGATATCAGTTATATCAGTGATCAATAGATATAAATAGTATCAGTGATATCATTAATCAATGATATACGAGTGACTATTGTGGTGATCGGTTTCTATATTACTTAATGTTGTTAATGTTGTTATTACTTTTCGTAGGAACTATGATGAAGTTTCCAATAGTTATGTTTTATAGTGGGCAATTGAATGAGAAAAAGTTCTATGAGAATTACAAGACCATTGGTATTTTGGTTGATGAGATGATGTGTTTTGATGATTTTATTAATCTGATTGTGAAAGAAGTTCGAATGGATAGTTTTATTTCTTCTATAGAATTGTCGATGTTATTAGGTTATGGGATGAATGGTGCTCAGGATGTGGTTAAAATTCAAGAAGATAAAGATGTTGCTTGGTTTTTAACTTTAGTGAAAGATCAAAATACAAGATATCCTTTAGTTGCTCATATTAATGATGCTTGTTTTGATGGCTCCTCTTGTGCAATTAGTGATGGGAGTGATAACTTATGAATGTGTAATCCGCCCAGTTGGGAATCATTCTGAATGGAGTTCGATAGATGTTGACATGAATGCATTGCCTCCAATTGTTAAACCTCAAGCAGGAAGACTCCGAAAGTAAAGGATTTCATCGATTGGTGAAGCAAGAAGTCACACAAAATGTAATCATTGTCATCGTGTTGGTCACAATCGTAGGACATGTAAATTTTTACCATTTTTACCATGATGTAATTTTTGACAATTGGTTTTAGATATATTTTTTCAAGATAGAACTCAATATTGATATCATACTATTCCTACTATCAATACAAGGTTTGTGATTGTTTCAAAAGTTTAATATCAATACTATGAACACAAGAACTTTGGCATCTGATGAGAAAGTTTGAAGACCACACAACAAACAGTAATAGCTAACAGATAGACAACTATCAGTGATAGTGATAGACAACTACCACTGATAGAAGTTCACTTATATCAGTGATAGACATCTATCACTGATAGAAGTCGGATAGAAGAAAGAAGTTAATAATCATGAAGAACAAAAAGTCTAATAGAAAAGTTGAGTAATAGGTAATAGATAGGTAGAAGTCTATCAAACAATTATCACTGATAGAAACCTATGACTTCTATCAGTGATAGTAGTCTATCACTTTTTTTTCATTAACTTTTATCAATCATTAACATGATAATAGTCTATCACTTCTATCAGTGATAGACAGTGATAGAAGTCGAATAGGAACAAGAAGTCTAATAGATAATAGAAAAGTTATGAGTAATATGTAATAGATAGACAACTGTGGTAGAAGTCTATCAAACAACTATTACTAATAGAAGTCTATCACTTCTATCAGTGATAGATATCACAATAGTAGTTTATCAAAATTATAAGAAAAAAATTAGTTATTAAATAAACAGACAAAAAAATTAGTTATTAAATAAACAGACTTCTATCACTGATATCACTGATAGCAACCTATCAGTGATATTACTGATGACAGTGACTGGCGTGGGACATTTTAGTAATTTCAATTGCTCTTTTCAAATTTTTGCTATTTTTGCAAATAGATTGAGATATTTGCTATATAGACAATTATATTAGGTCTCTTTGCGACCAACCTTATTGCCCCTTACTTTTTTTCTTTAATGGGGCAGAGTGCTAAGTTCCATGCTTCACTATTGGTTGGTTAATTCCTTCTTTATTTTCTCTTATTTTTGTTACAAAATTATTTTTAATTTCTGTGTATTTATTTTGGTTTAAATTAGGATGGTATGATTCCTTTTATTTAAATTTTTACGATTTCTATTTTGAAATCTTATTTTTGAATTTCATTATATATGTTTGTTTAAATTTATATATGATGTGATTTATTTTAGATTTTAAAGTCAAAGTAAAAATAATTACCCTATAATCTAGGAGTTTAAATTAATAAGGTGGTTAGGGCTAGTTTCATCTTTTATTAATTTTTAATTATAATTTTCAAAAATAATTTGGCCATTTTCAAAAAGATAAAATCGTTTGACTATTTTTGAAAACGAAAACTAAAATATGGCTATTCCTGTAATCAGCCCTTTGTAAAAATAGCAAATTCTATAGGCCCAACTCAACCACATGCAATAGAAAGTCGAAAATGCCCTCATGCGTATTGATATACCAACGATAGATCTGATCTACCAACGATATACCTAACTAAAAAGTAACTGCATGATATACTACTGATATTCTTATTTGAATTTAATCAAGAGTATATTGTTGCTACAAAATTTATTGATATTTCAATACCACAGTGTACCAGTCAAGTTTTAGTATAGTTATTTATGAGTCCAAATATCGTCCTCGGGAATGGGTTTCTAGATTAATTAATTACTAATTTACTAATTCTAAATTTTAGCTAAAGAAACATAACATTGATAATTGGTTGAAAGTAAAGACAGACAAACAAACATGTGGAGACACGAATTGATAGAATTGAGGAAAGTGATTTTACAAGTCACAAACTTAACTAACACATGTATTGAACCAGTGAGATGAATTTATAAACAAGAAGTAAAATACTCAAAAAAATCTCTCGATTCTTAGTGAGCCTCACACATGCAATAAACTCCATAGTCTCCATATGAACCTACGACATGCATGGCATTAAACAACTTCTTTATGTGTTTCCCTAAGATTTTCTAAGTCATTCTCATGCCAGGGGTGTGACACCAGATTTCTAAGGGTTTTGACAACTTTACTCTAATTCAAGCTTTATCTCTCGAGTCCACTTAAACCAACAAATTAAGAGTTAAGAACGAATTGCCAAAAATAAGAACAAAACATGCTTCAATTCATGGTAATAAAGTTTTAACAAGTAAATCAAATCCTAACTACAATGTCTAGCTACTCTAAATCACATGAAAATCAAACTAAACAAGTAGAAAACGTCTCAGAACGCTATTACAAATTGAAAGAAAAGGAAATTAAACTTATGTGTCGATGTCGGTCCTTCGTCTCCGAGCTCCCGTCTTCGATCTCGAACCTCCACGGATGCTTTGGCTCCCAAAAACGCTCTTTTCTCTCTTTTTACAAAGTGTATTTCGGCTCCCTTTACACAATTGCATAATGTTGTATTTATAGGCATAATCCGCATAGCGTTGCAACGCTAGGGACAACGCTGCAACGCTGTACCCTAGGCGACTGACGGATATGAAATGTATCGATGGCGTTGCAACGCTGAGGGCAGCGTTACAACGCCGCTACCCTAACGCGCGCGCTCCTTATCGAAATGGTTGCGACGCTGCGAGGCAGCGTTGCAACGCTATCGGCAATGGTCTTCAACGCCTTTAATCAGCACGCTCGGTTGCAACGCTATGGACAGTGTTGCAACGCCATCACTTCGGGTCATCATGCTTGGATTGATCCTTTCTCTTCCAATTGGTTTTATTTTTAGCTCCAAATAGCCGTGTTTTGATCCCGAGTGATGCAATTTGTCTCCAATATCTCCGTTTAAGCTCTTAACCTGAAATTGAATGAATTAAACACGTAAAAACCCTGAAATCATCATAAAACTGGCAATAATTAAGCCTAAGGATAGCACATTTTGTGTGCTATCATATATCCGTAAGTGATTATTGATATACTTGGATTTATCACAGTTATTGTTCAATAAAAAGTTTTCAGTAGTCTATTAATAGTATCATGTTGATAAACCAACAATATATCTAATACAGAGTATGTCATTGATACACTAATGATATACTTATTTGAATTTGTTCGAAAATAAATTAGTAAGTTGAATATATTAGTGTGATATACTACCGATATACTTTTTTTCAATATATAAAAAATAAAAAATACTTACTATACCAAGAGTACAATATGTTGGGGTTTGTGCCCTAAAACTCGTAGTTTGTATTTCTGTTCTAATTAATGTAATAAAGTGTTATTATTTCAATAAAGAGTTATTATTCGTTATCTCTGAGTTTGCCTTTATTTAAACCCTAAATCCAATAAACTAAAAATCCAAAAATTACATTAAATGAATCTTTAAGCTGAATGTCGTGTACATATAAAGGATCTCGGTTTGAGATACAGCCTAAAGGGTCTATAGTTAGGGGATAAGGTTTGGGTACCTTACCCTGGTAGAACTTTGGATGTGGCCCACTTTGTATTTGATACAAACACTGTGATCCTTGTCGGGATTTGTGCCCTAAAACTCGTAGTTTGTAATTATTTTCTAATTAATGTAATAAAGTTTTATTATTTCAATAAAGTGTTATTGTTCGTTATTTACGAGTTTGCCTTTATTTAAACCCTAAATCCAATAAACTAAACATCCAAGGTTGTTAAATGAATCTTTAACTGAATGTAATGTACATAAAAAGGATCTCGGTTCGAGATACAGCCTAAAGGGTCTATAGTTACGGGATAAGGTTTGGGTACCTTACCTTGGTTAAACTATGGATATGACCCACTTTGTATTTGATACAAACACTGTGATCCTAACGTGTTCGTGTAGATGACATGTGAGTGGGGATATCCTATGTAATGAGATTATATAAGACCGGACCACGAAATAGTAATCTCTAGTTGTAACTCCGTTGACTAGTTAGGTTTTTATTTCACTAGGATGACCTAGGCAACTTGATCTCAATCCTGAGCAGGTTACGAACTCCTGTTCGCGAGGGATTGTCCTTTGACTAGTATGGGTGAGAGTGGCCAGATTCACCGACTCAATATGCCTACCTTCTTGGGGACAAAACCGAGTGAGCGGTTGAGAACTTAACTTAGCAAAATGAAATTCACTCTTTCCCGCCTACTAGGGTAAGTAGAGGAATGTTCCATTAAGTGGTGTCTCCGGGACTTGAACAAAGGGCCCGACCCTCTCATTGGCCCGAGAGGTACTTTGTTTGTTGGTAGGACCACAAACAAATTGTTCATTAGAGAACACTTGGTACTTAAGGCACAAGATGTAACCCAAGGTAAAGCGGTAATTTGACCCACTGGTGTTACTGAACATTCGTGAAGGATTGACTTGTTATTATTGGTCAATATCAATGGACACGAGAAATATATCTCTGCGGTGAGAAGAGTGCGGTTTGTGAGACTTTAGTGGAGTGTTCCCGTAGTTAACGAATGTTGATTGGGAGGTTAATGAGATTAACAGAGGCAATCTCAAATATCGTTAGAGTTTACGATCCAGAGGTCCATTAGGTGCACCTACTACCTCGTAAAGGGTTCTTAGATCATTTGAATTTGAAGTGTTCAAATTCATTAGGAATAAACTTAATGTATATTGATACAATATAATATATAGTTTTGGAACTATATATTATAAATTTAATGTGAATATGATTCATATTAAATTTTGTGAGAGAATTAAATATTTGAAAGAGTTCAAATATTGAATTCAAGTGTGAATGTGATTCATATTTGAAAACTATAGGTTAAAATTTAATGTGCCTTTGGATGTACATTAAAACTATAGGTTAAAGGGGTAATATGATTAAATGAGATTTAATCCAAATTAAATATATGATATTTAATTTGTATTATTTAAATATGATTGAAATTAATAATTAAATTTGATTTAATTATTATATTATTATTATTATTATTATTATAATAATAAAATAAGGGAACGTGTCATCCAGACACTTTATCCACTACCCCTCCCCTTCTCCCTATCGACAATTTAACAGGGAGAAGGGGGTTGTTCATTTGGTAATGATGGATTGATCAATTTGTTCTGGAAGGAGAAAAATTCTCTCTCTTTCTCTCATTCCCAAAACCTTCCAAGAGTTGGATTACCTTTCCACCAAGGTAGATCTAAGTAGAACTCAGAGACATAGGAGGTTCTCTTGTTGTTAGTGTCTTTCTTGGAGAAAAACAGAGAAGTTCTGTTGTTGCTGAAAAGCTAGGAGTAAGGAGTTGCTGTGCTGGAGAATTAGAAACCACAAAGGTATTCTTCTTCTTCCCTTAAGTTTAATTGTTAAACTTAGTATGTTTGCATGTATGCTATAATCCATACCTAATTAGATTAGGGTTAATTACATGCTTGTTCTGTTTTTGTCAATGTACGATTTTTTGTTTTTAAGCAAAACAATCTTGCATATTACGATTCCTAATTCGTTTCCGCTGCTCAAGGAGATCCAATCTCCATCAATCCTAACGTGTTCGTGTAGATGACATGTGAGTGGGGATATTGAAGGGAATCGAAGTCCCTGCAGCGGAAGCGATTGCGAATCGCGCGCTCTTGATTTAGTTACAACGGAAAATTCAAGAACGTAAAACATAGATTAAGCACATATAATAAAATGGACAGCAAGTATTTACCTTTGAAGAACCTTTCTTCAAGTGCTCCTCCTCTCTTCACGATCAAGATCAATGCAACACGAACTCGTACGAACACCGACACCACCACCGGATCTTCTCCGTTGTTCTCTAGGTGAGGGAAGAAGGTGGGTTCCCTTTAGGAGTGGTGAGGTATTTTTGTGAGAGAGATGTGTGTTTTGGAACTTTTTCAACAACACAACAAGGAGACTAGGAATAGCTTAGAATGATTTCCAAAATCACTTAACCTAGTTGCATCTCATGCAACCATATATAGAGGAAAATAGGATGGAAATGACCATCCTACCCCTCGTTTTATCCCTCTTTAGTATATAGTTTATATATGAATCTAATTCACATTAAAACTATATATTATATCAATTATATCATATATAATTGATATAATTTCCTCATGTATAAAATTGAATACTTCAATTTATCTCCTAACTTTATATCCTCAATATTACCATGTTGAGCCAACGGAGGAATCTAATGGACCTACAGATCATGAGCTCCAATGATGTGAGATTAACTTATTAAACTCTTTGTTCCAGTTAATCAATATTCATTAACTACAAGTCACTCCACTATAGACTTGTAGCTGCACTCTCCTCACTGTAGATATTATTGTGTCAACCGATATAGTCATTACCCATGAGTCGACCCTTCACGGGTTGTTCGTAATCACAATTGGGTCAAATTACCGTTTTACCCCGTGATTACCTCTTTGCTCCTTAAGCACCACCGATCCTCTAATGAACAACAAGTCTAAGGTCCTACCTTAGACTCATACCCTCATAGAGGGCGGGGCTCCATTGTTCAAGACCTGGAGTCAGTTCTTAAGGGAACAACATATCTAATTCCTCGAGTGAGGAATGAGTGAATTCCATCTTGCAGATTAAGTTCCCAGCTACCTCACGAGGTTCTCGTCACTCGAGAAGGTAGGCTTATTGAGTCGGCTACAAGCCACTCTCACCCATACTAGTCTAAGGACAAATCCCTATAAGCAGGAGTTCTTAACTTGTTAAGGATTCAGGTCAAGTCACTAATGACCATCTATAAATTACTAGTCTTATCCTCATTAATTGATTGTTATCTTTGGTTAGACAAATAATTTCACGATCCAGTCTTGTATGAACTCTTCATACAGGGATGCCCCACTCGCATGTCAATTACATGAATGAGTTGGATTACCTCATTTGTACTAATTACAAAGTGGGTTGCATCCATGGTGTTACCAGAATGAGGTTTCCAACCTTATTCTTATACCATAGACTATTTAGGTTATAATCTTGAATTCAACCCAAATAGTGTCCACTACACTGATTTCAAGATAAACATTATAACCTTGGAGCTTAGTTTATTGGATTTATAAAAGCAAGACTATAATCTTATCAAAACAAATAACACTTTATTTAATTGATCAAAATTACACAAGTTTGGGGCATAAATCCCAACAATCTCCCACTTGACCTAAAGCTTGTGGAGTACTAAACATTACATTAATGTAAATACAATAAACTAGGGCATTTAAACCCTTTGTACAAAATACTCTCACTTGCCCTAGTTGGGGACGACTTGTAAACCTAGACCTTCTAGGTGACTCTCAAATACTTTAACCGTGAGAGCCTTTGTAAAAGGATCAACAATGTTGTGCTCTGAGGCTATCTTCGTGACAATCACGTCACGTCTATGCACGATCTCCCATATGAGATGATACTTCCGCTCTATGTGCTTTCCCCTCTTGTGACTTCGGGGTTCCCTCGAGTTTGCCACTGCACCACCATTATCGCAATACTGATGTGATGGGCAAAGTCATATTTGGAACAACTTCCAAATTTAGCATAAATTTCCTTAACCAAACGACCTCCTTAGTTTGCTTCACAAGTGCTACATATTCGGCCTCAATGGTGGAATCACCGATGCATCTTTGCTTGACGCTTCGCCATACTACAACTCCTCCATTAAGAGTGGCCGGCCACGATGTAGATTTCCAAGAATCTTTATCGATCGAAAAGTCGAATCCATGTATCCTGTAAGGATCAAATCCTTAGCCCCATACACAAGCATGTAGTTCCTTGTTCTCCGAAGATACTTAAGGATCGTTTTAACCGCTGTTAAGTGTGCAAGTCTTGGATTGGATTGATACCTACTGACCATCCAAACTGCAAAACAGATGTCAGGCCTAGTACACAACATAGCGTACATCGGGCTCCCAACGGTGATGCGTAAGAAATCCGTCTCATATCCTCAACTCCTTGAGGTGTCTTAGGACACTGTTCCTTAGACAAATGGATTCCATGTCTAAAAGGCAACAAGCCCTTTTTGGAATCTTGCATCTTAAATCTTGACAACACTTTGTCTATGTATGATGCTTGAGACAAGGCTAGTGTTTTATTCTTGCGGTTCCGGACAATCTGGATCCCAAGAACAAACTGCGCATCACCCAAATCTTTCATTTGGAATTGCGTTGCTAGCCATTCCTTGATGTCAGTAAGATAACCTACATCATTCCCAATGAGTAGAATATCATCCACATAGAGAATTAGGAATGCGACAGAACTATTGATGATTTTCTTGTATACACAAGGTTCATCATCATTCTGGTCAAAACCATAAGATCTGATAGCCTCATCAAATCTTATATTCCAGGACCTAGAGGCTTGTTTCAGTCCAAAAATCGACCTTTTAAGCCTGCAAACCTTTTGCTCTTATCCTGGTTTAATGAACCCTTTGGGTTGGTCCATGTAGATGGTTTCTTCAAGATTGTCATTCAAAAAGGTTGTCTTGACATCCATTTACCATACCTCATAGTCATAATATGCGGTAATGGCAAGAAGGATCTGGATAGACTTTACCATAGCAACAAGTGAAAATGTCTCCTCATAGTCAACCCTTCAACACAGGTATAACTCTTTGCTACTAGTCTAGCTTTAAAGGTTTGCACCTTCCCATCTACACCACGTTTTCTCTTGTAGATCCACTTACAACCTATAGGTTTTACCCCATCAGGCTTATCTACAAGATCCCAAACAGAATTGAAATGCATAAACTCCATTTCTTGGTCCATGGCTATGACCCATTTGTCTTTGTCAATGTCAACCATTGCTTGATTATAAGTCAATGGATCCTCATGATTGTCATCCAGTATAACAACTTGGGTTTCATTAAACCCATGTGCAGGCCAGTGTATCACAATCCTCCCACTACGTCGAGGCATACTCAACTCTTGAGATGGACCCTCTTGTCTAGACAAACTAGTATCAACAACTCTTGTTGACGTACTAGTGTTCTTATTAGCAACCTTTGCTATTGTTCCGTCTAACTCACTCAACACTACCTTACTTTTTGGTTTGTGGTCCCTTATGTAGTCCTCCTCCAAGAAAGTGGCATTTGTCGACACAAAGACCTTATCTTCCTTAGGATCATAGAATAAACCACCTCTTGTTTCTTTTGGGCATCCTACGAATAGGCACAACTTTGAACGTGAATCCAACTTCTTTGGATTTGTCACAAGCACATGTGCTGGACAACCCCATATTCTGAAGTGACTAAAACTACTTTTACGTCCTTTCCAGAGTTCAAAAGGTGTTTCAGAAACACTTTTGGAGGGCACACTATCCAAAATGTATACTGTAGTCTCTACTGCATAACCCAAAAAGGAACTAGGGAGATGAGCATAACTAATCATTGATCGAACCATGTCCAACAAGGTTCCATTTCTCCTTTCAGATACACGTTTTTCTTTGTGGTGTGTTGGGAGTCGAGAGTTGGGATGTAATTCCATGTTCTATCATATAGTTCTGGAATTTTAAATCCATGTACTCTCCACCTCAATCCGATTGAAGTGTTTTAACTCTTTGAATTTCTTGAACTTTTCAAGTGCTTCAGACTTGTGGTGCATTAGGTAAATATGCCCATATCTGGAATAATCATCTATAAAAGAGATGAAATATTCATATCCTCCCCTAGCTTTAACATTCATCGGACCACAAAGGTGCAGATGTATAAACTCTAGAGTATCTTTGGCTCTATAACCTTTTCACTAAAAGGTCTTTTAGTCATCTTGCCTTCTAGCGGGCTTCACATCTTGGCAAGGAATTTTCTTCTAACTTGTTTAGAAGTCCGTTCTTTACCAATCTCTCAATCCTATTGAGATTAATGTGACCCAATCTTAGATGCCAAAGATGAGCATTTTCTTTAGGAGAAATTAGTTTGTGTACTTGCAATTCTGTAAAATTCACTTGTTAAAACTATTTTAACTGAATTAAACCATTTGCAAATAATTCTCAAGAAGAGCAACACATAGTCCAATACTTTTCCAATGAAATAAACACTTTATTCAATTAAAAAGACAGAGAAGTACAATGTTCGCTAAGGCAAGAAATGAGGTTTCTAATAAACCCTTAAGCTACATGTTATCAAATAACAGCTTTTCTTTGCCAGACGATTGCTCTTTATCTGTTCCTTTTCCTCTTCTTCTGTATCTTCTTAAGTCTAGAAGTATGGGTGCAGTTCTTTGTCCTAGAGGATGAATCCTCCAAGGAACTTTTGGAATGAGCAAACAAATTTGCCTCTCCATTTTGTTGTCTCTTATCATCCATAAGAAACTGATAATTCTGCAGCTCATGTAGAAGAGAAGTCAGATCATACTCTATGTTGTTAATCGCTGCATTGTTATGGAATCGCTGAAAACTCTTCGGAAGAGATTCTAGGATGAACAAAATCTGACATTTCTCATCTATGACCGCTCCGTTTAACTCCGCAATATTGAAGTGGGCAATCAGATTGAGAACATGTTCTCTCATCGATGTTCCTTCCTTCATACGTGCGTTATAAACAAACTTTAGGGCTTCATGCAGAATTTGTTTGGACGGTTGTCTAGACAAATTTAGCACAAAATCCATGATCTCTCGAGCTGAGACCTTGCCCTCCAGTCTCCTGGCTAAAGCATCAGGTATGCTAGCCAGAATATAGGCTTTCGCCTTCTCGTTGGCATTAATCCAGCGGTCATACGCATCCTCAACAGCTTGAGATGCATTTTGAGCAGGAAATTGAGGACACTCCTCATTGAGAACGAACTTAAGATTATGTGTAACCAGGATTATGTTGAGTCCATCCCTCCAAGTCACTATGTTCTCTCCGGTTAACTTTTTCGCACCCAATAAGGAAATCATAGAGCTAGACATTTTTGCTGAAAGATTACAAACAAACTTGTATGTGTTTCTTGCAATAACTCTAATCCAATCATGTTTTAGCTAATTATCAAATGATTCCTAGGCCATTTATAATTTGCAATGATACTCCAAAGGTTTAGAATGTATGACACAGAAGGGTAATAAAAAACACTCCTCCTCTCGGATCAAGACACTCTTGACAAAACCTAACACCAGAATAACTCTTATTCCTATTGGTTTTAGTTACTGCAGTTTTTGATCTGGATACATACACAACTTATGTACCCAGTGAGTGTAATCCTTTGTCTTTAGATCCCGAGTCTCGATCCAATAAAATCCAGAGAAGGAGGACTAGATTGGAAAATAGTCTAAGAAAATCTTTATCCCTTTCGGGTGTCTCTACGTGTTAGATCCCTATGATCAAGCCCTCAGAGGGGATTGTCTTGTCCAGAGCCAAAGTAGCGGTGACCATAGTGGTCTAACGGTGTAAACAACAAAAGAGACCGTGGGTTTTCTTTTCACTAAACTCTGCTCCCACTCACTATAAGTACCCTCTCCATTTACCTTGATATTGACTCATACAAACACCATCCGAGGGGGCGCTCCGTTTTGCGCCACGAGGCCAAGTATGAGTCTCACGGTGTGAACTTCCTGGATATAGCATAGGTAGAAAAATATGTATCTCATACACTTTTTTCCTCCCACTTTGAATACTTTAAGTCTATAGGAATCTTTCTCGGGGCTAAAACCCGGCTAATGGTTTTACCTAACTCTATCAACATAACTCTTATATTGATGATCAATATAACTCTTATATTGATTTTATCCTAAGTTTGTTAATATAACTCCTTATATTAAACCTAGGATTTCTAGTTTATTAACCCCTTAATAAACCATTGTATCTCTTGTAATTTATAAGGCTCTCAGATTAAATTTCACTCCCAGTCTGTTCCTGTGTAGGGTGTTTCGTTTAAATCGGCTTAAATACCCAACCTAGACAGAACTCTCCTTAGACAGAGTTCCTCTTTTAATCATAGCTTATAAATTACTTGGTTCCTAATTCTAATCTAATTAGAACTAGATAACCTATGGTCTATTATTTCCAAGTTCTAAACACTTTAAAACTAATAATTAACCTTAGGTGACATGCATACTATGTTATAGTGCTTGATCATTCATCACATGAATAATAAGACATTCATAGCATATTCATCTCATGAAAATAATGCATGTCAATCTTTGCTTAAAAATTAATATAACAACCTTATATTAATTAATCATGCAAACTATATAATATAACTCCTTATATTATAAATGATGCATGAAAATGCTTAA
Organism: Trichosanthes cucumerina; assembly: GCA_036507285.1. Classification (NCBI taxonomy): domain Eukaryota; kingdom Viridiplantae; phylum Streptophyta; class Magnoliopsida; order Cucurbitales; family Cucurbitaceae; genus Trichosanthes; species Trichosanthes cucumerina. Next base: position 68,025 of record JAYKKG010000023.1, on the reverse strand, counting down.
CCTAAGGTGGAATTTCTAAAATACAAGCATACACTATGCATGGCAATAATTACACAACAATTGCATAATTAAATAGCAAAAATTAGACCAATTTTGGCACCTAGAAATAATTTTAATTAATATAATCTAATTATATTAATTAAAATTAAAATTATTAAATATATTAAAATAAAATATTTTTATAATTAATATAAATAATAAAAACGTTTACGCGTTGCTCCTCGCGTGAAACGTGTCCGCGCGTTACTGTATTTGCTTTTGTCGTTTTACGCCAAGTGTTGCGCAACATCACGGTGTTGCAACGCTGAGAGGCTGCGTTACCATGTTTTGCCTCTGCCTGCGCTTTCTCCACATAGCGCGCGTGTTACGCCGCCGATGAGCAGCGTTACAGCAACGCACCACGAACAACATTGAGAATCACTATTTCTTTGCTCGTTTTTACTCGTTCTTCTCTGCATTGCCTTGCCTCGATCGACCACGAACTTACACACTCGATTTATAATTAAATTTGCCCAAAACACCGGGCCCTTACATTGAACATTTCAATGGAAATTGTAAATCTAAGTGTCAAAAATTGAAAAAACATCTAATTTCGCAAAAACCGTGCATACATCTCATGCAAAAACAGTAAATCCCACCTTGTTCTTGAAAATTCCAGAACATAAATCAAGAACACAGTTGGTCTCTGATACCAATTGAAGGGAATCGAAGTCCCCGCAGCGGAAGCGCGCGCTCTTGATTTAATTACAACGGAAAATTCAAGAACGTAAAACGTAGATTAAGCACATATAATAAAATGGACAACAAGTATTGACCTTTGAAGAACCTTTCTTCAAGTGCTCCTCCTCTCTTCACGATCAAGATCAACGCAACACGAACTCGTACGAACACCGACACCACCACCAGATCTTTTCCGTTGTTCTCTAGGTGAGGGAGGAAGGTGGGTTCCCTTTAGCAGTGGTGAGGTATTTTTGTGAGAGAGATGTGTGTTTTGGAACTCTTCCAACAACACAACAAGGAGGCTAGGAATAACTTAGAATGATTTCCAAAATCACTTAATCTAGTTGCATTTCATGGAACCATATATATAGGAAAATAGGATGGAAATGCCCATCCTACCCCTCCTTTTATCTCTCTTTAGTATATAGTTTATATATGAATCTAATTCACATTAAAACTATATATTATATCAATTATATCATATATAATTGATATAATTTCCTCATGTATAAAATTGAACACTTCAATTTATCTCCTAACTTTATACCCTCAATATTACCATGTTGAGCAAGCGGAGGGATCTAATGAACCTACGGATCATGAGCTCCAATGATGTGAGATTAACGATCAAACTCTTTGATCGAGTTAATCAATATTCATTAACTACAAGTCACTCCACTATAGACTTGTAGTTGCACTCTCCTCACTTTGTAGATATTATTGTGTCCACTTGATATAGTCATTACCCATGAGTCGACCCTTCACGGGTTGTTCGTAATCACGGCTAGGTCAAATTACCGTTTTACCCTCGTGATTACCTCTTTGCTCCTTAAGCACCACCGATCCTCTAATGAACAAAAAGTCTAAGGTCTTACCTTAGACTCATACCCTCATAGAGGGCGGGACCCCGTTGTTCAAGACACGAGTCGATTCTTAAGGGAACAACCTATCTAATTCCTCGATGAGGAATGAGTGAATTCCATCTTGCAGTTAAGTTCCCGGCTACCTCACGAGGCTCTGTCCCTGAGAAGGTAGGCTTATTGAGTCGGCTACATGCCACTCTCACCCATACTAGTCTAAGGACAAACCCTATATAGCGAAAGTTCTTAACTTGCTCAGATTGGTCAAGTCACTAATGACCATCTATAAATTACTAGTCTTATCCTCATTAGCGATGTTATCTTTGGTTAGACTAATAATTTCACGATCCATCTTGTATGAACTCTTCATACAGGGATGCCCCACTCGCATGTCAACTACATGAATGAGTTGGATTACCTCATTTGTACTAATTACAAAGTGGGCCGCATTCATGGTGTTACCAGAATGAGGTTTCCAACTTTATTCTTATACCATAGACTATTTAGGTTATAATCTTGAATTCAACCCAAATAGTGTCCACTACACTGATTTCAAGATAAACATTATAACCTTGGAGCTTAGTTTATTGGTCTTATAAAAGCAAGACTGTAATCTTATCAAAACAAATAACACTTTATTTAATTGATCACAATTACACAAGTTTGGGCATAAATCCCAACAGATATCCTATGTAATGAGATTACATAAGATCGGAACACGAAATAGTAAACACTAAATGTAACTTCGTTGACTAGTTAGGTTTTATTTTACTAGAATGACCTAGGGAACTTGATCTCAATCCTGAGCAGGTTACGAACTCCTGGTCGCGAGGGATTGTCCTTTGACTAGTATGGGTGAGAGTGACCACATTCTTCGACTCAATATGCCTACCTTCTTGGGGACAAGACAGAGTGAGCGGCTGGGAACTTAACTTAGCAAGATGGAGTTCACACCTTCCCGCCTACTAGGGTAAGTAGAGGAATGTTCCCTTAAGTGGTGTCTCCGAGACTTGAACAAAGGGCTCGACCCTCTCATTGACCCTCTTGCGTAAAATTATGGATATGCAATACCGCAGTGTACGAGTCAAGTTTTAGTATAGTGATTTATGAGTCCAAGTATCGGCCTCGGGAATGGGTTTCTAGATTAATTAATTACTAAGATACTAATTCTCAATTTTAGCTAAAGAAACATATCATGGATAGTTGATTGAAAGTAAAGACAAGCAAACAACAAACATGAGGAGACACGAATTGAAAGATTTGAGGGAAGTGATTATACAAGTTAATGACTCAATTAACACATGCAGTGAACCAAAGAGATGAAATTATAAACAAGAAGTAAAATACTCAAGAAAACCTCTCGATTCTTAGTGAGCCTCACATGCAATAAACTCCATAGTCTCCATATGAACCTCGACATGCATGGCATTAAGCAACTTCTTTATGCGTTTCGTTAAGATTTCTAGGTCATTCTCATGCCAAATTTCTAAGGGTTTTGACAATTTTGCTCTAATTCAAGGTTTATCTCTCGAGTCAACTTAAACCAACAAATTAAGAAGTAAAGAACGAATTGCCAAAAATAAGAACAAAACATGCTTCAATTCATGGTAAGAAAGTCTTAACAAGTAAATCAAATCCTAACTACAACATTTAGCTACTCTAAATCACGGAAAATCAAGCTAAACATGTAGAAAACGTCTTAGAACGCTATTACAATCTGAAAGAAAAGGAAATTAAACTTATGTGTGGATGCCGGTCCTTTGTCTCTAAGCTCCCGTCTTCGATTTCGAACCTCCACGAATGCTTTGGCTCCAAAAAATGCTTTTTTCTCTCTTCTTACAAAGTGTATTTCGAAATTAGGGTGGAAAAATCTACCAAATTCGACTCCCTTTGCAAGAAGAATTAAGGTTGTATTTATAGGCTCAATCGGTACAACGTTGCAACGCTGTACCCTAGGTGGCTGGTCATATATGGAATATCTCGATGGCGTTACCGCGAGGGCGGCGTTACCAACGCCGCTACCATAACGCGCGCACCTCTTATTGATCTGACGTTGCAACGCTGCAGAGAAGCGTTGCAACGCCCGTTGTGCGGTTCTTCATGTGCGCTTCCTTATCGTGATAGTGTTGTGACGCTGCAAGGCAGCGTTGCAACGCTATTGTCTGGGGTCTTCAATGCCTTTAAACTGCACGCTCGGCGTTGTAACGCTATGGACAGCGTTGCAACGCCATCACTTCGGGTTATCATGCTTGGATTGATCATTTCTCTTCCAATTGGTATTACTTTTAGCTCCAAATAGCCTCGTTTCGATCCTGAGTGATCCAAAATGTCTCCAATTGTTCTGTTTACGCTCTTATCCTGAAATTGAATGATTTAAACACGTAAAAGCCCTGAAATCATCATAAAACTAACAATAATTAAGCCTAAGGATAGCACATTTTGTGTGCTATCAAACACCCCCAAACTTAAACTTTTGCTTGTCCCGAATAAAAACAGAATTAAACATCAGATTGTTCTTATTCATGCATTTGATTCAAGCTTCAAAGATTTAAGAAGAAATCTAGTAATTACAGGAAACATTTAAATCTAACACTTCAGAAAGCAATTTAAAACTTTTCCTAAGTGTTCCTACGTGTGTGTGTGATTAGTCTATGTTCCCTTCATTTTTACTAAGCCTGAATCAACTTTACTAGGCTCTCCATTCAACTTCCCCCTACACTGGTCTTAATTACTAATCTTTGAGTCTCCCCACATTCAAGAATTAAATAACCCTACTTAGCACGTAATCACTTTTTTTTTATAACCTTTTCTATTTGCTTCTTTTTTTTTTGTGCAAGGACACTAGCTTTCACACATCCACTGCAGGGACCCTTACCCAGAGCACTCGCTCAATGAGTGGCCTAACTGATCACAATGAAGGTAGCTCTTTTTGCCCTCACGATTTTTTTTTTAGCAAAAAAACAACAAAAACCAACTATTTCACATACTATACAGATCATGCACTTCATATTGTCATTCACCCTATCCTGCAATTTAACTCTCAAATCAGTTCTCAGACCTATCGAGGTGACATCAAACTTCTAAACTTAATAAGTTTGTTCTAAGCATTTCAAAACTACAGGAACACGGACTATGTGCATAATAGTGCAAGAAAAACTCAAGAAAATTTTTAAATTAACTCAAATTCATATCATGCTCTCAAGTTTCAGCAGAATCGCAAATATTTCCAATTAATTCTCATCCTAGGCTATCATAATCATACTTATGCAAAGATCAATCAGCAATTCAGTACATACTCAGGACAGTTACAACAAATAAACAACATCCCATCCCCAAAGTTAAACTAAACATTGTCCCCAATGTTTGCAGAAATAAGCAGAAATTAAGTAGAAGGGTAAGAGTGAACAATAATGTCCTGGGTGATGGAGATCTTTCTGAGTTCCTTGGATAGCCAAAGCATGTGTGTTGGAGTTCCTCAGAACGGGAGCATGGATTTCAACGAAGGATGATATCATCACAACCTACAAAACAAAACAAACAAACTAGTAAATAAACTAAGGACTAAAAACAACTAGAACAAACTAAAAGACAAAAAAGAACAAAAATTTAAAGCTTGGGTTGCCTCCCTAGAAACGTTTTTTTAACGTCTTTAGCTAGACTGTACTCCCACAAAGTGTTTCTTTCCTTGCTTGCAGTGCCTGGAGTGATGTGTTCATTTGGCCAATCTGGGTCTCAATATTCTTTATTGCAGCTCCATGACTAGTCACTATACCAGATAAACTGGTGACCGCACTCTCCAGCTGGTTGGACCGACTTACGGATTCACTATGAAAGAAGTGCAATGTCTCTTCGGAGATGGTTTCCTCTCGATGTAGAAGCATGCCCTGTAGGAGGATTCAACACATTTTTGTTGTTAGCATAAGAGAAATTCTCATGATACCTCAAACCTGGATTATAATGTGTTGTGAGGTTATTCTGAGTCTGGCTTTCTCCATAGTTGTTGATTTTGTTATTCAGGTAGTGTACTTGCTCCATAGTAGATTCTCCATTGGGTTGGGAGCATTGAGAGGACATCCCTGTCTGTGGTGATCATGCAAAATTATTCAGCGCATGAGTGAGAGATGCCATATGAGATCTAAGAGAGGTTACCTCATCCAGTTGATACAATCCAGCTACTGGCTTAGATCTATCATTGTCCGTAGGCCACTAGTAGCTGGCAGTTGACACTTCCTCTAGGAGGGCACGTGCTTTTAGCACAGTCTTTGCCATGAAAGCTCATCCAACAGTGGCATCTAGAATTATCCTGGTTTTACCTTCCAGTCCATTATAAAACAGTTGTACCTAGAGCAACTCTAGGTAGCCATGCTGTGGGCACCTCCTGAGCATGCTGCGTGTACCTTTCTCATGCCTCAAATAGTTGTTCTCCCTCCTGCTGCCTGAATGTTCCTATCTCTGTCCTTAACTTTACAGCTTTCACAGGTGGAAAAAAATTTAGTCATGAATGCTTGAGCCAACTCGTCCCAGGAAGTGATACTACCTGAGGGAAGGGACCCTAGCCATTCTTTAGCTCTGCCCACAAATTTCTAAGAAATTCTGCAAGTGTGAGTTAGGATCTTCTGTGGCTAAGCCTCTGAAAGCACCTTCCCTAGCCATCTATATCATCCCTGTCTTAAGTTCAAAATTATTAGCATTTATAGGAGCATGGACTATTCCAGCCTGCTCAGAGTTAAACACAGGTTGGAAATACTCCCTGATAGGTTTAGGGTTATTGATGAGCTCCTGATCAGCCATAGTATGAGTTTCTGCTTTTCCTTCCCCTAGGAGTCTCCTACAGGTCTTCTCGATCTCAGAATCAAAAGGGTGCAAGTTTGCATCTCTCCCCTTGGGCATACACCTGAAGGTACAAAAAGAAATAAATTAGTAAAAAACACAAAAACTAGGAAATAAAATAAAAAAGAAGGAAAAATACAAAAATAAAAACATGAAACATAAACTTGGGTTGCCGCCTAAGAAACGCTTTCTTTAACGTCTTTAGCTAGAAGGTGACTTTTCAAGGCATATAAAACTGTTCATATTTCTTTGGGCCCTTCTTGCTTATATCGATATAGCCTTCTAAGTCTAAAAGGCTATCTCGTTTTTCTTGAGCCCCAGACAGAAAATTATTTTTTGTATTTTTGTTTAATAACACAAAAGAACAAAAATCAAAACAAGACTCGTGAGTGTAGGACAAATGGTTATCAAAAATAAAGTAAATTTCTGGGGATAAAGGAAAGAAAACTTCTCAGCCTCTAACTCTATCACCTTGAGTTCCTCTGTAGAAGTGATTATATCACCAATGTCTACCTCACTAACTTTGATTATGGTGTGCCTTAGTCTCCCCCAAACTATCCTCACTATCATATGAAAAAATCGTCATAGGTGGCACCCCCTTAGTGGTAAGGATAATAAATTGTTCCTGTAATGCCTTAAGGGAAATTACTAGTTGATTAAGATATTGAGTTCTATCCTGCACTATTTCCCAAAGTCCTACCACCTCAGCTTCTAACCTATTCAACCTTCCGAATTCATTATGAACCAAATTTTTAATTTTCAACTCTAAGGTATATTCCATTTATTGGTTCACAAGAGAAGATTTTTCATTAGGTTGGTCAAGGTACGAAAAATTATGGTTCCAAGTGCCTAAATAACTACCCTCATGTGAATTTTCATAAATTTCAGGTACAGAAGGGTAAAAATTAGACACATGGTATTTAGAGAAATTATGATGCATAAACCCAGGGTCCTGAGAGTGACAATAGAATTGTGGAGAATCAAAATAAGGCAAACTCATACGAAAAAAAAATCAAAAGTTCACACCAAGACTTATACACAATAGCAACACAACTAAAAACAAGCTATAAAGACTTAAAAACACACAAAACAAAATAGAACAAATATGGAAACAAACAAACACACAAAAACAAATAAGAAAAGACAACAAAAATACACTTTAGTCTAGAATCTCAAATTTTCTGCTAATAATAATTAATCTAAATAATCGCCATTCCTCGGAAACGGCGCCAAAAACTTGTTGCGTAAAATTATGGATATGCAATACCGCAGTGTACGGGGCAAGTTTTAGTATAGTGATTTATGAGTCCAAGTATCGTCCTTGGGAATGGGTTTCTAGATTAATTAATTACTAAGATACTAATTCTCAATTTTAGTTAAAGAAACATAACATGGATAGTTGATTGAAAGTAAAGACAAGCAAACAAACAAACATGAGGAGACACGGATTGAAAGATTTGAGGGAAGTGATTATACAAGTTAATGACTCAATTAACACAAGTAATGAACCAAAGAGATGAAATTATAAACAAGAAGTAAAATACTCAAGAAAACCTCTCGATTCTTAGTGAGCCTCACACATGCAATAAACTCCATAGTCTCCATATGAACCTACGACATGCATGGCATTAAGCAACTTCTTCATGCGTTTTCCTAAGATTTCTAGGTCATTCTCATTCCAATTTCTAAGTGTTTTGACAATTTTGCTCTAATTCAAGGTTTATCTCTCGAGTCAACTTAAACCAACAAATTAAGAAGTAAAGAATGAATTGCCAAAAATAAGAACCAAACATGCTACAATTCATGGTAAGAAAGTCATAACAAGTAAATCAAATCCTAACTACAACATTTAGCTACTCTAAATCACATGAAAATCAAGCTAAACATGTAGAAAACGTCTTAGAACGCTATTACAATCTGAAAGAAAAGGAAATTAAACTTATGTGTCGATGTCGGTCCTTCGTCTCCGAGCTCAAATCTTCGATCTCGAACCTCCACGAATTCTTTGGCTCCCAAAAACGCTCTTTTCTCTCTTCTTACAAAGTGTATTTCGAAATTATGGTGGAAAATATACCAAATTCGGCTCCCTTTACAAGAAAAATTAAGGTTGTACTTATAGGCTCAATCGGTACAACGTTGCAACGTTTTACCCTAGGCGGTTTAGGTCATATATGGAATATCTCGATGGCGTTGCAATGCCGAGGCGCGTTACAACGCCGCTACTCTAACGCGGGCGCCTCTTATCGATCTGGCGGTGTGCGGTTCTTCATGTGCGCTTCCTTATCGAGATAGCGTTGCGACGCTACAAGGCAGCGTTGCAACGCTATCGTATGGGGTCTTCAACGTCTTTAAACAACACGCTCGGTGTTGCAATGCTATGGACAGCGTTGCAACGCCATCACTTCAGGTCATCATGCTTGGATTGATCCCTTCTCTTCCAATTGGTATTACTTTTAGCTCCAAATAGCCTTGTTTCGATCCCGAGTGATCCAAAATGTCTCCAATTGTTCTGTTTACGCTCTTATCCTAAAATTGATTGATTTAAACACGTAAAAGCCCTGAAATCATCATAAAACTAGCAATAATTAAGTCTATGGATAACACATTTTGTATGCTATCAGGCCCGAGAGGGACTCTCTTTGTTGGTAGGACCACAAACAAATTGTTCATTAGAGGAGCACTAATACTTAAGGTACAAGATGTAACCTGTGGTAAAACGGTAATTTGACCCAACTGGTGTTACGAACATTCGTGAAGGATTGACTTGCTGTTATTGGTCAATATCCGTGGACACAGAAATATATCTGCAGTGAGAAGAGTGCAACTGTGGGACTTTAGTGGAGTGTTCCCGCAGTTAACGAATGTTGATTGGAAGGTTAATGAGATTAATCGGGCGATCTCGTATCGTTGGAGCTTCTGAACTGTAGGTCCATTAGGTCCACCTTCTAGCTCGTAAAGGGTTCTTAGATCATTTGAATTTTATAAGTTCAAATTCATAAGGGAATAAACTTAATGTATATTGATACGATATAATATATAGTTTTGGAACTATATAGTATAAATTTAATGTGAATATGATTCATATTAAATTACACGAGAGAATTAAATATTTGAAAGAGTTCAAATATTAAATTCAAATGTGAATATGATTCATATTTATAAACTATAGGTTAAATCCTAATGTGCATGAGATGTACATTAAACTATAGGTTAAAGGGTAAAATGATTAAATATGATTTAATCAATTTAATTAATATTATAATTGAATTAAATGTGATTTGATTTAATGTAATTAGTTAATACTTTGATTAATTAATATAATATTAATTGGGAACGTGTCGAGGAGGACACGTTCCCACTACTCTCCAACACCCCTCAATAGGGAGTGGGGAGTTACCTAGTGAAGGCCTTCTCCTGGTGAGATAGGTAGTGATCGATGAATTGGATTAATCGATTGAATTTTCTATGAAGAACAATTCTCTCTCTCACACACACTCTCATTCCCAATTCCTCCAATTGTTGGAATCCTTCCCACCAAGGAAGATCTAAGCACTCAGAGACATAGAGGGTTTTTCTCGTGGTGCTATCCTACTGATGAAAACAGAGAAGTTTTTTGGGTGTTGCTGTGTTACTAAACATTGGAGCAAAGAGTTGTTGTGACTGGAAAAACTACAAAGGTAACTATCTTCTGCTTTTCCTTTTAGTTTAATTGTAATTTCCAACATGTTTACATATATCTCCATGTCTAATTAGGATTAGAGATAAGCATGTTTGTTCTGTTTTTTCAATGTACTAGTTTTTGTTTCTAACTAAAACAATCAAGCAATTACGATCCCAAACTCGTTTCCGCTGCTCAAGGGGATCAGATCTCCATCAATTGGTATCAGAGCAATGATTGTTTTGTTTTGTTTGAAGCAAAATTGCATTGATTTGGTGGGAATTGACATTTGGTTTGCTATAAAACTTGTTTAAAAATATTTTGGCCTTAGTTTACTTTTGATTTGATCAATTTGTATGTAAAGACCCCTGTATTTTTGGGCATAAAGTGCATTATCGAGTCTGTATTCGAGTTAAGAGTCGTTCGGGGACCAGTTTCATGCAATTCAGTTGAGAATCGAAGGAGAATTTGTTGATTGATGTTGCTGTGTTCGAAGAAGAAAGGCCACTGTCGAAGCAGCATCGTTGCAACGTCGTTCATCAGCGTTGCAACTGTTGGGATTTATGCCCTAAACTTGTGTAATTTTGATCAATTAAATAAAGTGTTATTTGTTTGGATAGAATTACAGTCTTGCTTTATAAATCCAATAAACTAAGCTCCAAGGTTATAACATATATCTTGAACATCAGTGTAGTGGACACTATTTGGATTGTGTTCAAGAATATAACTTAAATGGTCTATGGTATAAGAATATGGTTGGAAGTCTCATTCTAGAAACACCATGGATACGACCCACTTTGTAATTAGTACAAATGAGGTAATCCAACTCATTCATGTAGTTGACATGCGAGTGGGGGCATCTGTATGAAGAGTTCATACAAGACCGAATCAAGAAATTATTAGTCTAACCAATTGTAACACCGTTAACGAGGATAAGACTAGTAATTTATAGATGGTCATTAGTGACTCGACTGAATCTGAGCAAGTTAAGAACTCCTGCTTATAGGTGTTTGTCCTTAGACTAGTATGGGTGAGAGTGGCACATGGCCAGGCTCAATAAGCCTACCTTCTGGGGACGGAACCTCGTGAGTAGTGGGAACTTAATCATGCAAGATGGAATTCACTCATTCCTACACTAAGGAATTAGATAGGTTGTTCCCTTAAGAACTGACTCCAGGTATTGAACAACGGGGCCCCGCCCTCTATGAGGGTATGAGTCTATGGTAAGACCATAGACTTGTTGTTCATTAGAGGATCAGTGGTGCTTAAGGAACAAATAGGTAATCATAGGGGTAAAACGATAATTTGACCCAGCTATGATTACGAACAACTTGTGAAGGGTCAACTCATGGGTAGTGACTATATCAGTGGACACAATATTATCTACAGTGAGGAGAGTGCAGCTACAAGTCTATAGTGGAGTGACTTGTAATTAATGAATCTTGATTAAGCTGGATCAAAGAGTTTGATCAGTTAATCTCATATCATTGGAGTTCATGAACTGTAGGTCCATTAGCTCTCTCCTTGGCTAATGGAATGAAATTGAAGTGTTCAATTTCATACATGAGGTGTTATATCAATTATATATGATACAATTAATATAATATATAGTTTTAATGTGAATTAGATTCACATATAAACCATATACTAATGAGAGAATAAAGGAAGGGTAGGATGGTCATTTCCATCCTATTTTCCTATATATATGGTTGCATGAGATGCAACTAAGTTAAGAAAACTAAGCCTTTGTTGTGTTGTTGGAAAGGTTCCAAGAACACAATCCTCTCTCTCACAACATCTCATCTTACCTAAAAGGAGCCCATATTCCTCCCTCACCTAGAGAACAACGAAGAAGATCCGGTGGTAGTGTTCGTGTAATCTGTTGGGTTCGTGTTGCTGAGATTGTAGCAGTGGAAAAAGGAACACTTGAAGAAATGTTCTTCAAAAAGTAATATTCTTGTTGTCCATATTATGTTTATATGTTTAATCTAGTTAATTTCGTTCTTGAATGAAATCGTTGTAACTAAATAGAGATCTGCGCGATTCACAATCACTTCCGCTGCGCGATTCGATTCCCTTTAGCAACGCTGAGGAACGGTGTCGCAACGCCAGACTCCCTGACGCGGGAGCTCTAGGGGTCAGCGGCGTTGCAACGCTGCCCCTCAGAGTTGCAACGCCACCCCGATAGAAGGCGCGCGCGGACAAAGTGGGCGTTACCAACGCTTGCATCAGCGTTAACGCCGTGATGATTTTCCAGCCAAATGCGCGACGGTTCGTGGTTTGGTTTATTTCCGATCTGGTTCAAGCGATTCAAGCCCAGTTCAAGGCGTTCTGGACCGGTTTTATGTAATAAAATTAATGTAATTTTATTATTTTGCACTTTAGAGGCCAAATTATTCCGGTTTTACAGTTATATGTCTTTATGAATGTCATTTAGATTTTTCCCACCTTAGGATAAGCATGTTCATGCGTTCTTTTATTTGTAATAAATGTTATATGAATATGGTAAGATGCATGATTAACTTTTTTCATGAGTAATTAATTATAATTGTTATGATTAGATTATATGGAAAATAAATTGCATGGAGCATGAAATTACTTAATTTAAAATAAATATTATTTTTATTTTAAGTAATTTAATTATTCAATTAGTTGAATATTTATTTTATTTATAATTCTATTTTTTTTTGTTTTATAATATAGTTTCTTTATCATAGGTTAATTATTGAATTTATAAAAGTTAAAAATTAAAGGGGTTTAGAAACCATAACCTATAATAAAGAAATGCATGCAAACATAGGAACTTGGGTTAAAATTTATATTAGTTTTAAATTGTTTAAAATTAATTTAGACCTAAGTTTTAATTTCTAATAGGATTAGAAATTAGTGTTACATAGTATTTTAAATAGTTTAAAATATAGTAGGACATTAGGACTTTGGTTATAAGGGAACTCTACTGGTGAAGTTCTGTCTAAGGCTAGGGGTACTTAAGCTGATGGTTAACGAAACACCTCCTACATGGGAACTGATCCAGAACTTGAGTTGAATTAACCTTAGTTCTACTTTATATCAAGGTAATTAAAATGTTTATTCACCTAGACATAAGGTTAAAAGACCTAGTTATAATAGTTATAATAGGCATAGACATAGATAGATTCTTTTAGCCAGAATCCGACTAAGTTAAACCTATACCCTAATCCTAGGAGTTTCAGTGGGAGAAAACGAGATGTTCGCATCGAGTTTACTCTCACGTCCTCAAGTTCACACCGTGAGTTCCATGCTCGGCTACGTGGCGTCAATAGGGCGTCCCCTACGGTATGTGTTTGCATGGTTCAATACCAAGGTGAATGAGGGAAGTATCCATAGTAAATGGGAGCAGGACGCGTGTCAACGTATCCTACGGTCTCCTCCATTAGGTCGCACCGTGAGATTTCTATAGTCCGCTTGCTAGGTTGTCCTTGAACATTCAAACCCTAGGGAGGACCTGACTATAGGGATTGGAACACCGCGAACTCTGAAATGTATAGGGTCTCTTAGGTAATTTGCCAACAGTTATCTTTCTTAATAGTAGCCTGTTGGCTCGGACCTATTGGATCTGAAAATGGTAGGGTCACATTTACGCGATGAGTTAAGTTAGTTAACAAGTCCTTGACCAAACAAACGGTAGCTAAGAACCATTGGGACATGAGATGTTCTAGTAGTGAGAATTGGCTTAGAAAGTCTCAATTCAGGGGAGGAGTGATTGACCGCCCGACGGAGGCTTTTGTTCTAAACCCTGAAGTATCGTTGCAAAATTAAAGGTTTAATTTAAACATTGGGTTTAGTTTAAACACTAGAGTTCTTTGATAATTTTGCTGAATATGATTGGTTTTATAATGGGTTAAAAGACATAACTAATTAGAACTATTTTGGATTTTCAGCATGTCGTCCTCAATAATAGCCTTACTTAAAAGCGATCGTTTAACTAGTGAGAACTTTACTACGTGGAAGTCCAACTTGAATACGATTCTTGTTGTTGACAACCTATGGTTTGTACTGACTTAGGAATGTCCTCAGGTCCCTGCTCGAAACGCTCCTCAATGATAAGGCCAAGGTCTACATTTTGGCTAGTGTTTCTGAAGTTCTAGCCAAAAAGCACGAGGGCATGGTCTCAGCTCGTGAGATCATGAGTTCGTTGCAGGATATGTTTGGAGAACCGTCTGGACAGATTCGACACGAATCCCTCAAATACGTTTATAACTCCCGTATGAAGAAGGGATCATTAGTGAGAGAACAAGTTCTCGATCTGATGGTCCACTTCAACGTGACTGAGATGAACGGAGCAGTCATTGACGAGCAAAGTCAGATCTCGTTTATCCTGGAATCTCTTCCGAAGAGTTTCCTGCAATTCCGCAGCAATGCAGTGATGAACAAGATAGAGTATAACCTGACTACTCTCCTTAATAAACTACAAACTTTCCAGTCTCTTATGAAGAATAAGGGACAGGCTGATGGAGAGGCAAATCTGTTTGCCCATTCCAGAAGGTTCCAGAAGGGTTCATCCTCTGGGACTAAGTCCTGTGGTTCAACTTCTAGGCTTAAGAAGACCCAAAAGAAGAAGATAGGAGGGAAAGGGAAGGCACCTACTGCTGATAAAGGCAAGGGAAAAGCCAAGGTTGCAGATAAAGGAAAATGTTTCCAGTGCAACATGGATGGGCACTGGAAGCGAAACTGCCCAAAATACCTTACTGAGCTCAAAGAAAAGAAAGGTAAATTAGATTTGCTTATTCTTGAAACTTGTTTAGTGGAAAATGATGATTTTACCTGGATACTTGATTCATGAGCCACTAATCATATTTTCTCTTCGTTTCAGGAAACTAGTTCCTTCAAGGAGATCGAAGAGGGTGAGATGACGCTCAGGGTCGGAACGGGAGATGTCGTCTCAGCTCATGTAGTTGGAGATGCCAAGCTGTTTTTTGGTGATTGATTTTTTTTTTGTTAAAAAATCTGTATATAGTTCCTAAGATTAAGAGAAACTTAATTTCTATCTCTTGTTTAATAGAACTTGGTTATTGTATTTCCTTTTCATTGAATAAAGCATTCATTTTAAAAGAGGGTGTCAATATTTGTTCTGCTAAATTGAAAAACGACTTGTATGTACTTAAACCGAATCAAACTAAAGCAATTTTAAATCATGAGATGTTTAAAAATGCTAATACTCAAAGTAAAAGGCAAAGATTTTTCCAAATAGTAATACCTATCTATGGCATCTTAGACTTGGTCATATTAATCTCAAACGGATTGAGAGACTTTCTAAGAATGGACTTCTAAACAAGTTAGAAGATGATTCTTTACCTCCTTGCGAGTCTTACTTGGAAGGTAAAATGACCAAGCGACCTTTTACTGGAAAAGGTTACAGAGCCATAGAGCCCTTAGAACTTATACATTCGGATCTTTGTGGTTCGGTGAATGTTAAAGCTCGAGGTGGTACAACTATTTCATCTCTTTCATAGATGACTATTCGAGGTATGGTTATCTATATCTAATGCATCACAAGTCGGATGCTCTTGAAAAGTTCAAAGAGTATAAGGCTAAAGTAGAGAATGCATTAGGGAAAAACAGATTAAAACACTTCGATCCGATTGAGGTGGAGAGTATATGGATTTGAGATTCCAGGAATATATAATAGAACATGGAATTCAATCACAACTCTCAGCACCTAATATACCACAGCAAAATGGTGTGTCAGAAAGGAGAAATAGAACCTTGTTGGACATGGTTCGTTCTATGATGAGCTATGCTCAGTTGCCTGCCTCGTTTTGGGGATACGCAGTAGAGACTGCAGTTCAAATCTTGAACACCGTTCCATCAAAAGAGTGTTTCAGAAACACCTTTTGAATTGTGGAAGGGGCGTAAATCTAGTTTATAACACTTCAGGATTTGGAGTTGTCCGGCACACGTGCTAGTGACAAACCCAAAGAAATTGGAACCTCGTTCAAGATTGTGCCAATTTGCTAGCTATCCCGAAGAAACGAGAGATGGTCTTTTCTACGACCCACAAGAAAACAAGGTGATTGTATCGACAAACACCACTTTCTTGGAGGAAAATCACATGAGAAACCATAAACTGCGTAGTAAATTAGTGCTAGATGACAGATAAACCAACAAGAGTTGTTGATCAAGCTGGACCTTCATCAAGAGTTGATGGAGGAGCCAGCACCTCAAGTCAGTCTCGTCCTTCTCGATCGTTGGGATTGCCTTGACGTAGTGGGAGGGTTGTTTCCCAACCTGACCGCTACTTGGGTTTAGCTGAAACTGAAGTCGTCATACCTGATGACGGCGTTGAAGATCCATTGTCTTATAAACAGGTAATGAATGTCGTAGACAAAGACCAATGGATCAAAGCCATGGACCTTGAAATGGAGTCAATGGACTTCAATTCGGTATGGGAACTTGTAGACCAACTTTGAAGGGGTTAGACCCATAGGGTGTAAATGGATCTATAAGAGAAAGAGAGATGCAAATGGAAAGGTACAAACCTTTAAGGCTAAACTTGTAGCAAAGGGTTTTACCCAAAGGGAAGGAGTTGATTATGAAGAAACTTTTTCCCCTGTTGCTATGCTGAAGTCTATTAGGATACTCTTGTCCATAGCCGCGTTTTATGATTATGAAATTTGACAAATGGACGTCAAGACTGCCTTTTTGAATGGTAATCTTGACGAGAGCATCTATATGTCTCAGCCCGAAGGGTACATAACCCAAGGTCAGGATCAAAAAGTTTGCAAGCTCGATCCATTTATGGGTTGAAACAAGCATCCAGATCTTGGAATATAAGATTTGATACTGTGATCAAGTCTTATGGCTTTGACCAAAACGTTGATGAGCCTTGTGTTTAAAAGAGGATCATAAACGACAAAGTAGCTTTATTAGTAATTTATGTGAATGATATCCTACTCATTGGGAATGATGTAGGATACCTTACTGACATAAAGAATTGGCTAGCGACCCAATTCCAAATGAAAGATTTGGGAGAGGCGCAATATGTTCTTCGGAGAGGCACAATATGTTATTGGGATTCAGATCTTCAGGAATCGCAAGAACAGAACGCTAGTACTGTCTCAAGCGTCTTCTATCAACAAAATGTTGTCCCGATATTCAATGCAGAATTCCAAGAGGGGTTGTTGCACTTCAGGCATGGAGTTCATCTGTCTAAGGAACAGTGTCCTAAGACACCTCAAGAAGTTGAGGATATGAGACGTATTCCCTATGCCTCTGTAGTAGGTAGCTTAATGTATGCTATCTTTGTACGAGGCCGACATTTGTTATGCAAAGGGGAATAGTCGAGGTACTAGTCCAATCCAGGGTTAGACCACTGGACAACAGTTAAAAATATCCTCAAGTATCTTAGGAGAACGAGGGACTATACGCTTGTGTATGGGACTAAGGATTTGATCCTTACTGGATACACACAGTTTTTGATTTTCGGGCCATCGATAAGGATTCTTAGAAATCCACATCGGGATCGATTTTCACCCTTAACGGGGAGCTATAGTATGGCGAAGCATCAAGCAAGGATGCATCACGACTCGCGATGGAGGTCGAGTATGTCGCATTTGCTTGTGAAGCGGTAAGAAGGTTGTTTGGCTAAGGAAATTCCTTACTTATTTGGAAGTCGTTCCAAATATGGAATTTCTCATCACCTTATACTTTGTGACAACAAGTGGTGCAGTAGCCAATTCGAAGGAACCTCGTAGCCATAAGTGAGGCAAGCACATCGAGAGGAAGTATCACCTGATACAAGAAATAGTGCAACGAGGAGATGTGGCAGTCACGAAGATCGCTTCAGAGCACAATATTGTTGATCCGTTTACAAAGTCTCTCGACGGCTAAAGTGTTCGAGGGTCATTTAGAAAGTCTGGGTCTACGAGATATGTACATAGCTAATCTAGGGCAAGTGGGAGATATGTAATGGGGTATATGGATGCCCTAGTTTATTGTATTTTCTTATCTCTGTAACCACTGTTTTAAATTATGATGTACCCCACTAGAGTTTTAGTTCAAGTGGGAGTTTGTTGGGGTTTGTGCCCTAAAACTCGCAGTTTGTATTTCTGTTCTAATTAATGTAATAAAGTATTTTTATTTCAATAAAGAGTTACTGTTCGTTATCTACGAGTTTGCCTTTATTTAAATCCTAAATCCAATAAACTAAACATCCAAGATTGTTAAATGAATCTTTAACTGAATATTGTGTACATATAAAGGACCTCGGTTCGAGATACAACCTAAAGGGTCTATAGTTAGGGGATAAGGTTTGGGTACCTTACCCTGGTAGAACTATGTGTTGGGATTTTTGTCCTAATCTCGTGTTTGTAAATTAACTGTTTGAAATTAATAAGAGTTATTTATTTCATTACTTTGTGTCTCGCAAATTTTACAAACTTTTCCAATAAACTAAGCTCCAGTGTCATTGAATTTATGAGAGAACTAGAACTTGAACAGTGTGTAGTGGACACACAGGGAGGATCACGTTCGAGTTAATGACCCGAACGGTCTACAATATATGGATAGGGTTGGAGACCTAATTACGAATACATCATGTGATGCGACGCTTTGTATTAGATACAAACGAGGTGATCCTCGACTTCGTTCATGTGGTTGACATGCGAGTGGGGGTATCTTGTGGAATGAGATTGTACAAGACCGGACCGTGAATTATTAGACCTACGATATAACACCGCTGTGATGAGGACTAATAACCGTGAGATGACCAATAGTGACGCGACATGAATCCTGGGCGTGTTACAGTTCACATGCTGTGGGGTCTGTCCTTTGACTAGTACGGGTGAGGGTGGTCACGATTACTCGCCCAATATGCCTATCTTCTTAGGGGACAGGACCAAGTAGGGGCCGGGAACTTAACTACGCGAGATGGAATTCACTCGTTCCGCATTTAGGAAACTAGTGATGGAGATCTGATCTCCTTGGCGTGGGAAACGTGTTTGGGATCGTTAATGTGCTTGATTGTTTTGCTTAAAACAAAAACCAAAGTACATTGATAAATAATACAGAATAAGCATTAATTTCTAATCCTATTAGACATGGATTAATTGCATACAATCATACTAAGTTTAACAATTAAACTAAAGAGAAAGGAAGGAACAATTACCTTTGTAGTTTCAACTTGCAGCAACTCCTTGCTCCAAACAATGCAGTAACGCAGGAACTTCCAAGACATTTCTCTTTTTTTCTCTATGTAACAACACCACCACTTGGATCACCTCCTATATCTCTGAGTTCTACTTAGATCCTCCTTGGTGGGAAGGATTCCAACTTTTGGAAGAGATTCGGGAATTCTAGAATTGAGAGAGAGAGAGAATTCTTGCAGTCTTTCAACGAATTGATCGATTGATCATCCAAATGAACAACCCCCTTCTTCCTGTGAAACTGTTGATAGGGAGAAGGGGAGGGGTAGTGGAAAAGGTGTCTGGATGACACGTTCCCTCATTTATTATTAAAATAATAATAATAATAATATAATTAAATCAAATTTAATTATTCATTTAAATCATATTTAAATAATACAAATTAAATATCATATATTTAATTTGGATTAAATCT
Source organism: Trichosanthes cucumerina (assembly GCA_036507285.1). Taxonomy (NCBI): domain Eukaryota; kingdom Viridiplantae; phylum Streptophyta; class Magnoliopsida; order Cucurbitales; family Cucurbitaceae; genus Trichosanthes; species Trichosanthes cucumerina. The sequence goes on along the minus strand of JAYKKG010000023.1, from coordinate 48,360 downwards.
CATTTAATCATATTACCCCTTTAACCTATAGTTTCAATGTACAACCAGTGCATATTAAATTTTATCCTATAGTTTGTAAATGTGAATCACATTCACATTTAATATAATATTTGAACTCTTTCAAACATTCAATTCTCTCCTTTAATTTAATATGAATCATATTCATATTAAATTTATAATATATAGTTCCAAAACTATATATTATATCGTATCTAAATACATTAAATATATTCCCTAATGAATTTGAACATTTCAAATTCAAATGATCTAAGAACCCTTTACGAGCTAGAAGGTGGACCTAATGGACCTACAGATCAGAAGCTCCAACGATACGAGATTGTTCGGTTAATCTCATTAACCTCCCAATCAACATTCGTTAACTGCGGAAACACTCCACTAAGTCCCACAACTGCACTCTTCTCACTGCAGATATATTTCTGTGTCCATGGATATTGACCAATAACAGCAAGTCAATCCTTCACGAATGTTCGTAACACCAGCTGGGTCAAATTACCGTTTTACCCCTGGGTTACATCTTGTACCTTAAGTACCAGTGCTCCTCTAATGAACAATTTGTTTGTGGTCCTACCAACAAACAGAGTCCCTCTCGGGCCAATGAGAGGGTCGGACCCTTTGTTCAAGTCCCGGAGACACCACTTAAGGGAACATTCCTCTACTTACCCTAGTAGGCGGGAAGGAGTGAATTCCATCTTGCTAAGTTATGTTTCCAGCCGCTAACTCGGTCTTGTCACCAAGAAGGTAGGCATATTGAGTCGGCGAATCTGGCCACTCTCACCCATACTAGTCAAAAGACAATCCTTCGTGAACAGGAGTTCGTAACCTGCTCAGGATTGAGATCAAGTTGCCTAGGTCATCCTAGTCAAATAGAAACCTAACTAGTCAACGGAGTTACAGCTAGAGATTACTATTTCGCGGTCCGGTCTTATGTAATCTCATTACATAAGATATCCCCACTCACATGTCATCTACATGAACACATTAGGATCACAGTGTTTGTATCAAATACAAAGTGGGCCACATCGATAGTTTAACCAAGGTAAGGTACCCAAACCTTATCCCCTAACTATAGACCCTTTAGGTTGTATCTCGAACCGAGATCCTTTTTATGTACATTACATTCAGTTAAAGATTCATTTAACAGCCTTGGATGTTTAGTTTATTGGATTTAGGGTTTAAATAAACGCAAACTCGTAGATAACGAACAATAACACTTATTGAAATAATAACACTTTATTGCATTAATTAGAACATAATTACAAACTACGAGTTTTAGGGCACAAATCCCAACAACTAGAGGGGTTGTTCCCTTAAGTGTTGTCTCCAGGGCTTGGGCAACGGGCGCCCACCTTCTCACTGGCCCGAGAAGGGTGTTGTGTATGGTTGGACCATCACAATATGTTGTTCATTAGAGGAGCAAAGTGGGGACTTAAGGAACAAGAGGCGGATACGGGGATAAAGCGGTAATTTGACCCACCTAGTGTCTCTGAACAACTTTGTGAAGGGTCGAGTCATGGTTATTGGTTATATCAGTGGACACGTAATATTCTGCACTGACGGGAGTGCAGCTACGGCTATAGTGGAGTGTTATCGTAGCTAATGAATGTTGATTAACCGGTTCAAAGAGTTTGATAAGTTAATCTCGGATCATTGGAGCCCGTCACTATAGGTCCATTAGATCACCTCGGTTGGCTCAATCTAGGTTAAAAGAAGGGTTAATGTTTTGGTATGAAATTGAACTGTTCAATTTCACTTAAAGGACATTTATGTCATTTATATGAGATATGAATGATATAATATATAGTTTAATGTGAATGAGATTCATAATAAACTATAAGTTAGCCTAATTGTTGAATTAGGGCTTATTGGATAAATTAATTGAGAGAAATTAAATTGGATGTGATTCAATTTAATTAATCCACAATTAATGCAAATGTGATTTGCAATATGAGATATGAGATATCTTATATTATATGGTTATACAAATATGACTTGCATAACCTATGATTGTGGTAAAATGGTAATACTTTGGAGATTTTAACTCCATGATTATTCCACTATTTAAACCCTTCTTGCAAGAAGGATTGATGATCAATCTCTCATTTTTTGGATTCTCAACCAAAAAGAAGAGTGTTCTCTCTCAAATTCTCTCTAACTCTCTCCTCACCAAAACACTAGAATCCCACCATTCTCCTTTTTTCCAAAAGAAGAACAATCAAGGTTCCAATTGGTGGTGTTTGTTCTTAATCGAGAGTTCGAGAAGTTCGAGATTCGCGACGTATTCGTGACCATTGGATGAAAACTTTGAAGAGAGTATTCAACAAGTAAGTATGGTTTCTTCTTACTGTTTTTCTTCCTTATTTTTGTATGTTTAACTTAGATCTAAGTGTTAGATCATTTTAACAAATTTCAAGTAGCATAACGATATAATAAACTTAATGTATATTGATACGATATAATATATAGTTTTGGAACTATATATTATAAATTTAATGTGAATATGATTCATATTAAATTACATGAGAGAATTAAATATTTGAAAGAGTTCAAATATTAAATTCAAATGTGAATATGATTCATATTTGTAAACTATAGGTTAAATCCTAATGTGCATGAGATGTACATTAAACTATAGGATAAAGGTTAAAATGATTAAATATAATTTAATCAATTTAATTAATATTATAATTGAATTAAATGTGATTTGATTTAATGTAATTAATTAATACTTTGATTAACAAATATAATATTAGTTGGGAACGTGTCAGGAGGACACGTTCCCACTACTCCCCAACTCCCCCTCGATAGGGAGTGGGGAGTTACCCAGTGAAGGCCTTCTCCAGGTGAGATAGGCAGTGATCGATGAATTGGATTAATCGATTGAATTCTCTGTGAAAAACAATTCTCTCTCTCTCACACAGTCTCATTCCCAATTCCTCCAATTGTTGGAATCCTTCCCACCAAGGAAGATCTAAGCACTCAGAGACATAGAGGGTTTTCCTCGTGGTGTTGTCCTACTGAAGAAAACAGAGAAGTTTCTTGGGTGTTGCTGTGTTACTGAACATTGGAGCAAAGAGTTGCTGTGACTGGAAAAAATACAAAGGTAACTATCTTCTGCTTTTCCTTTTAGTTTAATTGTAATTTCTAACATGTTTCCATGTATATCTCCATGTCTAATTAGGATTAGATAAGCATGTTTGTTCTATTTTGTCAATGTACTAGTTTTTGTTTCTAACTATAACAATCAAGCAATTACGATCCCAAACTCGTTTCCGCTGCTCAAGAGGATCAGATCCCCATCACAATAGTGGTTCATAATCAATATATTAGATTATCTAAAGCAATTATATCAATGAAGTACGTAATTATTGTAAAATACTATGTATATATAAGTGATTTACTATATAAATAATTAACATGTACATTTTAATATATAAATATGATGGGGATGAATTGCCTAATCGTGTGACATTATGGAAGAGGGCAAGAGTCAACAAAGAAACAAATGATTATGACAATGATCATACTCGTGAAGTTGCACATCAAAGTGTAAGTTTAATATCTTATACAAATGTATGTATTGTGACGATTATAAATACTTAATGTAGTTATATTACTTTATTTGTGGTAGGATGAGTTAGAAGAAGAACATGAAGGTGAAGATGTTCTCACTGAAGCATTGGGGACACATGAACACGTTGATCGAGTAAGAGGTGTCGGAGAATTTGTTTCGCCTTCAGTTTATTTTAAAACTGTGTGACCAAATACAAAAAGAGCACATGCTTCATCGACTAGATCAAGTTGTCCTTGAAGGGATCGAATCCCGCAGCGGAAGCGATTGTTAATCGCTTGTTCTTAATTTAGTTACATGAATTACAATCAAGATCTAATCTAACTAGATTAGGCATGCATTTCTACAAGATGGACAACAAAATATTACCTTTGAAGAACTCTTTCTTCAAGTGCTCCTTCTCCCACGTTCAAGATCTCGACAATACAAACCCGAACGATCACGGACACTACCACCGGATCCTTCCGTTGTTCTCTAGGTGAGGGAGGAAGGTGAGTTCCCTTTAGGTGAGATGAGATGTTTGTGAGAGAGGTTGTGTATTTTGTTTGTGGAACCTTTCCAACAAGACAAAACACTTACAATCTAGGGTTTTCCAAGATGTTTTTTTTTTAAATTGCATCTCATGCAACCTTTTATAAGGAAATAGGATGGAAATTACCATCCTATCATTCATTCATTCTCTCATTAGTATATAGTTTATATGTGAATCTAATTCACATTAATACCATATATTATATCAATTATATCATATATAACTGATATAACACCTCATATATGTAATTGAACACTTCAATTTCATTCCTAACTTTATACTCTCAATATAACCACGTTGAGCCACCGGAGGGACCTAATGGACCTGCAGTTCATGAGCTCCAATGATGTGAGATTAACTGGTCAAACTCTTTGATCCGGTTAATCAATATTCATTAACTACAAGTCACTCCACTATAGACTCGTAGATGCACTCTCCTCACCGTAGATTATATTGTGTCCATTGATTTAATCATTAACCATGAGTTGACCCTTCACGGTGTTGTTTGTAATCATAGTTGGGTCGAATTCTTTGCTTTACCCCTGTGATTACCTCTTTGTTCCTTAAGCACCACCGATCCTCTAATGAACAACAAGTCTAAGGTCCTACCATAGACTCATACCCTCTTAAGTCGAGCTAGAGGGCGGGGCCCCGTTGTTCAAGACACGAGTCGCTCTTCTTGGGAACAACCTATCTAATTCCTTATTGTAGGAATGAGTAAATTCCATCTTTACATCCACGGTGTTACCAGAATGAGGTTTCCAACCTTATTCTTATACCATAGACCATTTAGGTTATATTCTTGAACACAATCTAAATAGTGTCCACTACACTGATGTTTAAGATATATTATAACCTTGGAGTTTAGTTTATTGGATTTATAAAGCAAGAATATAATTTTATAAAAACAAATAACTCTTTATTTATTTGATCAAAATTACACAAGTTTAGGCATAAATCCCAACAATCTCTCACTTGACCTAAAGCTTGTGGAGTACTAAAAGATTACAGTAATGTAAATACAATAAACTAGGGCATTTAAACCCTTTGTAAAGAATAGTCCCACTTGTCGTAGTTGGGGAAGACTTGTAAACCTAGACCTTCTAGGTGACTCTAAAACACTTTAGCCATGAGAACATTTGTAAAAGGATCAACAACGTTGTGCTCTGAGGCTATCTTCGTGACGATCATGTCTCCTCGATGCATGATCTCCCGGATGAGATGATATTTGCGCTCAATATGTTTTCCCCTCTTGTGACTTCGAGGTTCCTTTGAATTTGCCACTGCACCACTGTTATCGCAATACAGCGTGATGGACAAAGTCATATTTGGAATAACTTCCAAATTTAGCATGAATTTCGGTAACCAAACGACCTCTTTAGCTGCTTCACAAGCTGCTACATATTCGACCTCCATAGTGGAATCAGCGATGCATCATTCCTTGATGCTTCACCATACTACAACTCCTCCGTTAAGATTAAATACTGACCCTGATGTAGATTTCCGAGAATCTTTATCAGTCTAAAAGTCAGAATTCGTGTATCTTGTAAGGATCAAATCCTTAGGCCCATACACAAGCATGTAGTTCTTGTTCTCCGTAGATACTTAAGGATTGTTTTAACCGATGTCCAGTGTTCAAGTCCTGGATTGGATTGATACCTACTGACCATTCAAACTGCAAAACAAATGTCCGGCCTTGTACACAACATGACGTACCTCAGGCTCCCAACTGTTGATGCGTAAGGAATCCATCTCATATCCTCAACTCTTTGAGGTGTCTTAGGACACTGTTTCTTAGACAAATGAACTCCATGTCTAAAAGGCAATAAACCCTTTTTGGAGTCTTGCATCTTAAACCTCAACAACACTTTATCGATGTAAGATGTCTCGGCGATGTATAATGTTTTATTCTTGCGGTTCCATAACTGGATCCCAAGAACAAACTGAGCTTCACTCAAATCTTTCATTTGGAATTGCTTAGCTAGCCAATTCTTAATGTCAGTAAGATATCCTACATCATTCCCAATGAGTAGGATATCATCCACATATAGAACTAGGAATGCGACAGAATTATTGATGATTTTCTTGTAGACACAAGGTTCATCATCATTCTGATCAAAGCCATAGGATTTGATTGCTTCATCAAATCTTATATTCTAGGACCTAGAGGCTTGTTTCAGTCCATAAATTGACCTTTTAATCCTGCAAACCTTTTGCTCTAGTCCTGGTTCAATGAACCCTTTGGGTTGGTCCATGTAGATGTTTTCCTCAAGATTGCCATTCAAAAAGGCTGTTTTGACATCCATTTGTCATACCTCATAGTCATAATATACGACAGTGACAAGTAGGATACGAATAGACTTGATCATAGCAGCGGGTGAAAAGGTTTCCTCATAGTCAACCCCTTCAACTTGGGTATAACCCTTTGCTACTAGTCTAGCTTTAAATGTTTTGCACCTTTCCATCTACACCACGCTTTCTCTTGTAGATCCACTTGCAACCTATAAGTTTTACCCCATCTGGTTTATCTACAAGATCCCAAACAAAATTGAAGTACATAGACTTCATTTCTTGGTTCATGGCTATGATCCATTTGTCTTTGTCTTTGTCATCCATCGCTTGATTATAAGTCGATGGATCCTCACAGTTGTCATCTGGTATAACAACTTGGGTTTCAGATAAACCCATGTAACGGTCAGGTTGTGTTATAACCCTCCCACTGCGTCGAGGCATACTCAACTCTTGAGATGGACTCTCTTGACTAGACAAGCTAGTATCAAAAACTTTTGTTGACGTACTAGTTTTATTAGCAACTTTTGCTATTGTTCCGTCTAACTCACTCAACATAATTTTACTTTTTGGTTTGTGGTCCTTTACGTGGTCCTCCTCTAAGAAAATGACATTTGTCGACACAAAAACCTTATCTTCCTTAGGATCATAGAATAAACCACCTCTTGTTTCTTTTGGGTATCCTACGAATAGGAACAATTTTGAACGTGAATCCAACTTTTTTGGATTTGTCACAAGCACATGTGTTGGACAACCCCATATTCTGAAATGACATAAACTACCTTTACGTTCTTTCCAAAGTTTAAAAGGTGTTTCAGAAACACTTTTTGATGGCACATTGTTCAAAATGTATACCGCAATCTCCACTGCGTAACCCCAAAAGGAACTAGGGAGATGAGTATAACTCATCATTGATCGAACCATGTCTAACATGGTTCTATTTCTCCTTTTCGATACACCGTTTTGTTGTGGCGTACCGGGAGCCGAGAGTTGGGATGTAATTCTATGTTCTATCATATAGTTCTGGAATTTTAAATCCATGTACTCTCCACCTCGATCTGATCGAAGTGTCTTAATCGTTTTACCTAATTGATTTTTAACTTCAGTCTTGAATTCCTTGAACTTTTCAAGTGCTTCAGACTTGTGATGCATTAGGTAAATATGCCCAAATCTAGAATAATCATCTATAAAAGAGATGAAATATTCATAACCTCCTCTGGCTTTAACATTCATCGGACCACAAAGGTCTGAATGTATAAGCTCAAAAGGTTCTTTGGCTCTATAACCTTTTCCACTAAAAGGTCTTTTAGTCATTTTGCCTTCTAAGTAGGATTCACATACAGGTAAAATATTTTCTTCTAACTTATTTCGAAGTCCATTCCTTACCAATCTCTCAATCATATTGAGATTAATGTGACCCAATCTAAGATGCCAAAGATGAGCATTTTCTTTAGGAGAAATTTTACGTTTCTTAGTTTGTGTGTTAGCAGTTTTGAATAATTCAGTGTTCAAAACCATTTTGACTGAATTAGGCCTTAAAACATACAACCCATTTTCTAATGAAGTTTGAACATATTTCCATACCTTTCTTCAAAATAAACACATTATTCATAGAGAAAGAAATGTAAAATACATTGTTCTATAAGGCAAGAAATTGAAATAAGGTTTCTAGTAAACCCTGGTATCACTAATATATTGTCTAACAACATATATTTCTTGCCAAAATAAAGTTTCATCGTGCCTACTGCTACAACTGAGACGACTTCTCCATTTCCAACCCGGAGCGTTATCTCTCCTTTCTTTCAGAGTCACTGCAAGGAATCAATTCCACTCAAAAGAAGAACAAACATGATTAGTGAAGTATCCAAGCAATTTTGTCATTATCCACTGAACAAGCTTCTAAGCAAAGTAAATCATATTTACCTTCCTTCTTCTTTTCTGCAATGTACTTCAGACAGTTCTGTTTCCAATGCCCGTCTTCGTTGCAGTGGAAACACTTTCCTTTGTCTGCAACTTCTTTGACTTTCTTTCCCTTCTAGGCGGCAACTTTGTGAGCTCGTTTTCCTTTACTAACCTTCTTCATGCTCTTCTTCATCCCTTTCAGGTTAGATGAAGATGAAGCCACTATTTTTGATCCAGAGGTCGAACCTCTATGCTAACTCCTACTGGCAACATTTGCCTCACCTTTCGATCCCTGAATTTTCATCAAAGATTGAAAAGTCTGGAGTTCATTAAGAAAGGAGGTAAGATTAAAAGTAAGTTGGTTCATAACAACATTACTTCTAAACTGCAGGAAAATATCTGGAAGGGTTTCCAGAATAAAGTTGACCTGGCTCGATTTATCGATGGAAGCATCATTCGACACCGTGATGTTAAAGTGCACCATCATGTCCAGGACATGATCACGAACAGATGTACCCTCTAGCATCCTTGAGTTGATTATGTACTTTAGGGCATTGTGTCAGGCCTGTGTGGACTGTTGTCCAAACATGCCCTGCACTGAATCCATGATTTCCTTAGCGGTTATCATGCCCTCATGTTTCATGGCTAATATGTCAGACATACATGCCAGCATGTAGACCTTGGCCTTATCATTGGTCTTGATCCATCGATCATAAGCATCACGAACATTTCGTGAAGCATTCGAGCCTGGCACCTGAGGACACTCCTCAGTTAACACAAACTTCAGATCATCCACTACCAATATAGTGTTGAGTTTGTTTTTCCACGTCATCATATTCTCTCCGGTTAACTTTTCCGCACCCAATAAGGAAATTATAGAGCTAGACATTTTTGCTGAAAATTTACAAACAAAATTTATATGAGCTTCTTGCTATAATTTTCTAATCCAATCAAGTTTTAGCTAATTATCAAATAATTCCTAGGTCATTTATAATTTGCAATGATACTCCAAAGGTTTAGAATGTATGACACTGAAGGGTAATAAAAAACACTCCTCCTCTGAGTCAAGACACTCTTGACCAAAACCTAATGTCAGAATAACTCTTATTCTTATAGGCTTTAGTTACCATTATTTGGTCAGGATACATACATTACTTATGTACCTTGTGAGTGTAACCCTCTGTCTTTAGATCCCAGAGTCCCCATCCAATAAAATCCGCCGAAGGGAGGACTAGATTGAAAAATAGACTAAGGAAATCTTTATCCCTTTCGGATGTCTACTGTGTTCGATCCCCTATGATCAAGCCCTCCGAAGGGATTGTCTGGTCCATGCCATACTAGCAAGCTGACTATAGTGATCTTACGGTGTAAACCGACTGAAGAGACCATAGGTTTTGTTTTCACTAAACCTGTTCCCACTCACTATAAGTACCCTCTCCATTCATCTTGATATTGACTCATACAAACACCATCTAAAGGGGGACGCTTCCGTTTGCACTACGAGCCCAAGTATGAGTCTCACGGTGTGAACTTCCCGGAGATACATAGGTGGAAAAATATGTATCATATACACTTTTCCTCCCACTAGATACTTTAAATTTATAGGAATTTTACTTAGGTTAAACCCGACTAATGGTTTTACCTAAACTTATCAATATAACTCTTATATTGATAATCAATATAACTCTTATATTGATTTTATCCTAAGTTTGCTAATATAACTCTTTATATTAAGCCTTTTCTAGTTTATTAATCCTTTAATAAACCCGTTGAAGCTACTGTAATTTATAAACTCTCTAATTAAATTTCACTCCCAGGTTAGTTCCCAGGTAGGGGTGTTCCATTTTCGTCAGCTTAAATACCCAAGTCTAGACAGAACCTTCCTTAGATAGAGTTCCTCTTTTAATCATTGTTTATAAATTACTTGGTTCCTAATTCTAATCTAATTAGAACTAGATAACCTAAGGTCTATTACTTCCAAGTTCTAAACATTTTAAAACTAATAATTAACCTTAGGTGACATGCATACTATGTTATAGTGCTTGATCATTCATCTCATGAATAATAAGATATACATAGCATAATCATCTCATGAAATATAATGCATGTCAATGTTGTCCATAAATTAATATAACTCCTTATATTAATTAATCATGCAAACTATATAATATAACTCTTTATATTATAAATGATGCATGGAAATGCTTAACCTAAGGTGGGATTTCTAAATTAAAAGCATACATTATGCATGGCAATAATTACACAACAATTGCATAATTTAAATAGCAAAATTAGACCAATTTTGGCACTTAAATTCAATTTTAATTAATATAATCTAATTATATTAATTAAAATTAAGTAAATTAAATATAAACTAAATATAAAACGTTTTTATATTTAATATATAATTAATTAATCCATTTTTCACCTGTTTGAAGCTGCTGAAAACGTCTTCGACATTGCAACGCTGCACTTTGTCCGTTTCTGCCAGCTGGAGTGCGTGCGTTAAAAACGCCTTCGGTGTTGCAACGCTGATGGCAGCGTTGCAACGCTCCCTCTGATGTGCACCTTCTTCCGCAAGCGCAGCTGCTGCAACGCCGCATACGCATAACAAGTGATGTTCCATGAATTTACCTTGTTTTCGCTCCGTTCTTCTCAGCAAGCACTTTGCCTCGATCGACACGGACTTACAAACTCGATTTACACAATAAAATGCCCAAAACAATAGGCCCTCACATTGAACAATTCAACGAAATTATGTAAATCTAAGTGCCAAAATTGAAACCATCTAATTTGCAAACCGTTCATTCATCTCATGAAAAACAGTAGATCCCACCTCTTTCTTGATAAATCCAGAACGAAAATTAAGAACACAATTGGCTCTGATACCAATTGAAGGGATCGAATCCCGCAGCGGAAACGATTGTTAATCACATGTTCTTAATTTAGTTACATGAATTACAATCAAGGTCTAATCTAACTAGATTAAGCATGCATTTCTACAAGATGGACAACAAAATATTACCTTTGAAGAACTCTTTCTTCAAGTGCTCCTTCTCCCACGTTCACAATCTCAGCAACACAAACCCGAACGATCACGGACACTACCACTGGATCTTCTCCGTTGTTCTCTAGGTGAGGGAGGAAGGTGAGTTCCGTTTAGGTGAGGTGAGATGTTTGTGAGAGAGGTTGTGTATTTTGTTTGTGGAACCTTTCCAACAAGACAAAACACTTACAATCTAGGGTTTTCCAAGATGTCGCTTTTTTTTCTTAAATTACATCTCATGCAACCTTTTATAAGGAAATAGGATAGAAATTACCACCCTATCCTTCCTTCATTCTCTCATTAGTATATAGTTTATATGTGAATCTAATTCACATTAAAACCATATATTAATTATATCATGTATAACTGATATAACACCTCATAAATGAAATTGAAAACTTCAATTTCATTCCTAACTTTATACCCTCAATATAACCATGTTGAGCCAACGGAGGGATCTAATTGACCTACAGTTCATGAGCTCCAATGATGTGAGATTAATCTGTCAAACTCTTTGATCCAGCTTAATCAATATTCATTAACTACAAGTCACTCCACTATAGACTTGTAGTTGCACTCTCCTCACTCAGAGATGATATTGTGTCTATTGATATAATCATTACCCATGAGTCGACCCTTCACAGTTATTCAGAATCATAGTTGGGTCAAATTACCATTTTACCCCTGTGATTACCTCTTTGTTCCTTAAGCACCACCGATCCTTTAATGAACAAGTCTAAGGTCCTACCATAGACTCATATCCTCTTAAGTCAGTTAGAGGGCGGGGCCCCGTTGTTCAAGACCGAGTCGCTTTCTTAGGGAACAACCAATCTAATTCCTTAGTGTAGGAATGAGTGAATTCCATCTTGTATAGTTAAATCCTCACTACCTACGAGGTTCTCATCCCACGAGAAGGTAGGCTTATTGAGTCGGCTACAGTGCCACTATCACCCATACTAGTCTAAGGACAAACCCCTATAAGTAGGAGTTCTTAACTTACTCACGATTCAGGTCGAGTCACTAATGATCATCTATAAATTATCGCCTTATCTCAAGTAAAGGTGTTACACTCGTTATACTAATAATTTGCATCCGGTCTTGTATGAACTCGCATACAGGATGCCCCCACTCGCATGTCAACCACATGAATGAGTTGGATTACCTCATTTGTACTAATTACAAAGTGGGTCGCATCCATGGTGTTACCAGAATGAGGTTTCCAACCTTATTCTTATACCATAGACCATTTAGGTTATATTCTTGAACACAATCCAAATAGTGTCCACTACACTGATGTTCAAGATATATTATAACCTCGGAGCTTAGTTTATTGGATTTATAAAGAAATAATATAATTTTATCAAAACAAATAACTCTTTATTTATTTGATCAAACATACACAATTTTAAGGCATAAATCCCAAGAGTCCTATTATACCTTTGAGTACTCCAAGTACTCAGGACACCAAAGAAAGTTCAAATTTAGTTGAACATAATTGAAAAGTATGGGTGTTGAAACGCGACCTAAGTCAAAACTAGCGCTTGTGTAACACCCCATAAAATTAGGTTCTTTAATTTGTATTTGTTTTAAATTTGAATCTTTAGATAATCAGATCAGGATTAGGAATCTAGAGATTTTTAGGAAGTGTTTCAAAGTCTAAAAAGGATTAAGATTTCTGAGTTTTTTTTTAAAAAAGATGAAGATTTCTTTTTCTAAAGAGGATTAGGATTTCCTATTCTAAAAAGGATTAGGTGTTTTAGTGTGTGACGCCCGAGGAAGAGGGGTACATGAATGAACCGAACGCACATCTGAATGAGAGGGATCCTGAGGATATGAAAGTATGGTGCCCGAGGAAAAGGGGTACATGCGAGTGACCATGAGGATATGAAAGTATAATTGAGAAAGGCTTAAATGAATTGACAGCTACTACCTATACCAACAAGGTGCACCTTCCTTTTCGGTGGCTCAATCATAGGAACTCCACGCTTAAGCGTGCTTAGCTTGGAGCAATTCTATGTTGGGTGACCTCCTGAATTTTTCCTAGGAGCATGTGAGTGAGACACAAAGCATGCCGAAAGGACCGTGTTGGTTGGTTTGGGGGCGATGTCTTCACTCTTACAAGCAAATATGGATGATATAGTGACGTGCAGCCAGTCGCAGAGGATCCCGGGCACGGGCGTTATAAATGGTATCGAGCGGAACCTCTCCCGGTAAGATGTGGTTCGTTCGACGACGAACCAAGGCGGAAGCTGGTGGGCATGTGACGCCCGAGGAAGAGGGGTACATGAATGAACCGAACGCACATCTGAATGAGAGGGATCCGGAGGATATGAAAGTATGGTGCCCGAGGAAAAGGGGTACATGCGAGTGACCATGAGGATATGAAAGTATAATTGAGAAAGGCTTAAATGAATTGACAAATACTACCTATACCAACAAGGTGCACCTTCCTTTCGGTGGCTCAATCATAGAACTCCACGCTTAAGCGTGCTTAGCTTGGAGCAATTCTATGTTGGGTGACCTCCCGAATTTTTCTGGGAGCATGTGAGTGAGGACAAAGCATGCCGAAAAGGACCCCGTGTTGGTTTGTGGGGCGAGTGTCTTCACTCTTACAAGCAATCATGGATGATATAGTGACGCACCAGGTCGCAGAGGATCCTGGGCCTGGGGCGTTACATAGTGCCTATTTAAACTAGAGTAATTGCAACTTAAAAGGTGCACCTCAAAACTCTCCTCTTCTTCTCTTTCTTCTTTTCTTCATCACGTTGTATCGCTTGGACCACCAAAGTTGATCTAGCCCGATCAGTTTCGACTTCTCAAGTTTGTTTTAGACCTCGTTGTGGTTGTTTAGGGAACAATTTCTTTTCCCGAATCTTCAAACATAAGGCAAGTAGTCTTTTGGATTAAAACCAAGCTCCTAAGTGAAGGAGCAAGGTGATCAACATTGTTTTTTTGTGTATTCTTGAGTTGTTCCTATCACTAGACTTTAGTTTAGTATCTGAGTATTTATGAAACTTGTGTAGCATGTTTTATGAGTTTTGAACTTATTATGTTTACGTAATTGTTATCTCGAGCCTTTTATCATGTTTGATCGTATTTATCATGTATCTATGGACTATGTGTCTTATTACGCTTTATGAGTTTTATACTTGGCATGATTATGTGTATGATATCATGAGCCTATGAATCACGTTTGATCGTATTTATCATGTATCTTTAGACTATGTGTCTTATTATGTGAGGTGGAAGTTGATTGTTCAAGTTGTACCTAGCATTCCTAATAGGTGATTGATTTGAGTTAAAGCTTGGGTAGAGTGAGATCCTAATTGGATTTGGAACCCTTGAGAATGGGTCAAGGATATTAGGAATGCGTAGTTAGAACCCCTAGTAACCTTATAAAGCGCGGAACTCGATACTTACTAAACACTAAGTTATGCTTGAGTGAGTCTGAACCTCTAGGTTGACGATGTATGATAGGCTTGTGAGACTAGGGTGCGCCCCCGATGAGATCAGGGAGTGGTTTCTTTCCATTATCCCGTGCTAGCTTAGGGGTGATTCCACATAGGGCGTGTTGGTTACGTACCTCACTACTCTATGCCAGCGTGTTGTGTTGTGAGAGCTCGGTACGCCCGCTGTGGGAGTGGTTGCTTTCCATTATCTCGTGTTGGCTTAAGGGTGATTCCCCATAGGGCATTGCTCTTCTCTATGCCAGTGTGTAGTGACGTGAGAGTTGCTTTCTCTCATTGCATCATCAATCAAAGTTCCAGAATCGACGGTAAAGCTCGAGTTATTACCATAGGAGGCTCAGGGTGAAGTGTGCTAACAGTGAGACCTGTTTGGGGTGGGAGTTGAGTTTAGTAGACGAGTCTTGTTGTTTTGTTGAAATATGGTTAAACGTAAGTGGGCTACTTACTGAGTATTTTTTTATACTCACTCGTTTCCTTATATGTTTTTGTTTGCAGATGAAAGTTAAATTGTGGGATGGATGACGATGATGGAAACCTGGCGAGGCTATGTGGATGTTCTTTGGTGTCTTTTAGCTCATAATAGCTATTCTAGTACTTTATATTTTCGTTGTATCTTCTTGTTAGATTGAGACTTTATTAATGTTGTTAAGTTTTCTTTTTGGTTGACTCATAGGGTATTTTAGGGTCTTGTTCTTCTTAATTTGAAGCTAGTCTCTTATTCATTCTCTTCATGTTATGGCATAACTGTTGTAAATTCCTGATCTGTTGTAAACTCAACCTATCGTTGATTGTAGTTTGGAAGAGGTTGGGTATTTTGTAAACCTTTTGGAGTCTTGTGATGCTTTAAACAGGTCAGGAAAATTGTGGGTGTTGTCTTAGCAACGCCAGTATGCTGCCAAAAATTCAGCGGAAACGGTGCTGCTTAGTAACGTCCTTAAATGTTTTGGGTTTGAAAAATTCGGGTAGATGACTTTCTCATGGGCAACTTTCCGACAAATGATCTCAAGTGATGAAGAAAAGAAGAAATAGAAGAAGATGAGAGTTTTGAGGTGCACCCTTTAAGTTGCAATTATTCTAGTTTAATAGGCACCAAAACTCCTAATCCTTTTTAGAATAGGAAATCCTAATCCTCTTTAGAAAAAAAAAATCTTAATCCTTTTTTTTAAAACAGAAATCCTAATTCTTTTTAGACTTTGAAACACCCTTTCCTAAAAATCCCTAGATTCCTAATCCTGATCCGATTATCTAAAGATTCAAATTTAAAACAAATATAAATTAAAGCACCTAATTTTACGGGGTGTTACAGCTTGCTTCATCGGTTGCACCATTTGCACGGATACAACTTCGAATACACCGAAAGTTGAAGACACTCAAGAAATGACTCAAAGGGTGGTTGAAACTCAAGAAATGACTCAAGGAGGTTGTATATGAGCAACCTGTAGTGGTAAGTATAATTTAAGCATATTTTTTCATGATATAATATTTATTTTATATGTTGACGATTTCATTTTATTCTTTTGAAGGGTACATCTTGTAAATTAGCAATAGGCTCGACTTCCAACCTTATTGCAGTGGCCACCATGGTCGAGAGTGATGAGAAAGAAAAAGTAAATGAAGTGCTTTTAGGGAAAGACAATGTGAAGGTATTTATTGATGTCATACAAGTTGAAAAAGGTAATCTTTGTATTCATTTTCCGATGAAGGGGAACATGGAGACGAGTCTTTACCAAGCTCAGAGTTGTTTCGTTGCTTGGCCTCGCAATCTTGTTATTATTTCTAAAAATGACAAGGTACGTATGATTCTAAATAAAATTGTTTAAATCTAGTTATGTATAATGCACATTCAATTTTAATTATTATATTGCGTTCTTTATAGGATTCTAAACAAAAAGAACCAACTAAACATAGTTTTCCAAGTTATACGGTTGTCTCTTCATGCATCAAGATTCTTTATCGATATGCTGAAAAATATGGTAAAGATTATCTAGTGGTTGTGCCCATAAGTGATAGAATATTTAGAAAAGGAGAAACTCTTTATCTTATCCCATAAGATATCATGGAATTTTGTGCAATGGTAGAGATATCAATACCTGCATGTTAGTCTACATTGTGTAAGTAAATAACTTTTAATGTGATGCAGGTTTCTTTGAAAATATTTTCAAGAGACATAAAGAATAAAGATGTTTAGAGTATAAATTCGAATGACATTGCACCATGCTTTTGGTACTCTAGAAGATCGAGCAAGAAAAATGGCACATGTTTTTTCGCAAGTGAAACCACGACAAATAGTACTGATTCTATATAATCATGGGTAAGAGTCTCAATAATTCACTTGATTAGATTCAAGACTACTTTATTTTGATAATAATAATTACATATATATTAGTTGGTTTTGATAAACGTCATTAGGTATTGTGCGTGGTGGATGTATTTGTGAATAATGCTTATCGTTTTTATTCCCTACATCCTAGCATGGCAGACGACCTCCAAAACATAGTGAATACGTAAGTTTGTTTAGTATTGAAACTTCATATAATATGTAATTTTTTATAGCTTGTAAAACATTGAATTTTATACATTTTTCAATCTTCTTTAGGGCAATGAGGATTTGTTTGGCCCAAAGTACTATTCGTGTAACACTCCTAAAAATTACAACCATTCTACTTGGGAGGCTACTCTAAGTTACACCGCTCGCGCCAAAATTTTGGCAGCATAACGACGCAAGTAGGAACTATTCGAAAAATTTTCCTATCACCTGAACAAGAAAAACTTCGAAAAAAAGTTTTCACGAGGGTACCCAGCCTCCACCATGTTAGCTTTACGGCTTCAATCAAACTAAATATTTTAATAATAACAAACTCAAATTTTTGTACTAATCTTTTTAGTATTTCAAAGGATCAATCTTATAGAGCTCGAAGAGACGAGTACAAGGAAATTTGAATCGCTCAAATCGGAGCTCAAACGAAGGAGATATGAGCAAAAGAAGTTTGAAAAGAGAAACTAATAAGATAACGTGGCGTTGGCGTGACACTGTGCTGACGTGGCGGTGACTGATGTGGCGATAATGTGGTGATTGACGTGACAGATGACGTGGTACTCCAACAGTCGAATAAGATAACGTGGCATTGGCGTGACACTCCAACCGTCAAATTTGCTGACATGGCGGATGTCGTGTCAATCGACGTGACATCTAACGATTATATTTTGATGACATGGCACATAACGACTAAATTTTGCCGACGTGACATACGTGAACGAATAAAAAGCGTACATGTGGTGAGAAGCGGTCAAAAATTCAAAATTTTGAAATTCAAATAAATTAAACAAAAAAAAAAGGAAAAAATGTCACACATGGATATTTTGGAGAAGAATCTTTTCTCCTCTCTCCTCTCCAATTATGGACTTTAACCTTTCCAAAATTCAACAATTCAATCTTAACCATCCATCCTTTTTTACCTAAATCCAATGACCTATCTTCAATTTGTTCAAAATCATTTTTAACCCTAAAAACATCATCTTTCTTATACTTTTTGAAAATTTTCCAGCAACCAAAAACACAATAAAAAAGTCTCCAAAAAGGCTCTAATCAAGAATTCTCACCATCCTCTAAACTGGCAAATCCTGCAATTGTTGTGAGAATTTTGGAATTGAAGCGTGATCCGAAATTTGTGTAATCTTGCTTTTTTGAAGCAATCTTTTCTTTTGTTCAATTTTCTTTCTTTTGGGAATATTGTATTAAGGTGTGGGTACACCTTGGGTTTTGTGAAAATTCAATTGGTTTAATCCTGAACAAAAAAAAAAGATTTGGATTTCTATTTAGCCTTAGAAAAAGAGGGTCGTGACGGTTTGGTTCTCACCCGCAAGGGGATTGAGTTTAATGAAATACCCAAGAGCAGCTTGGAGAGTGGAGTAGGCAATTTGCCGAACAACTATAAAATTTTCGGTGTCCTCTTTTCCCTTAAATTTTTAATTTCTGCACTTTACTTTCTGCTCTAACATTTTTTTTTAGATTGCATGATTTATGATTTGCTTATTTGAACTGTTTTGTCTGCAATCTTTCTATCATCGAATTAGTTTTTTTTTTTAAGTTTGTTGTATTAAAATTGATTGAGTGCAAATTTCTTAAATTTCTCATTGTGTGAAAGAGTGCCTAAAAAGTGTTGAAATTAATTTTTTAATAAATCAAAAGTTGGTAGCACAACCCTATTCATCCCCCTCTAGTGTTGTCATACGGTCCTACAATTGGTATCATAGCGGGTAGCTCTTTTTTTTTTTTTTTTTGTCTAGAAGGGTATTTTATTTTTTTTATATTTCTTTAAACTATTTTTTTATTTTTTTTTAAATCTGATTTTTTTTAAATTAAAGAAAAAGTTGATTTTTGAGTTTTTAAAAGGGTTTTTTCACTAGAAAATTTTTTCCTTAAAAATTGACTCCAAAAATTTAATTTTTTTTATTGTTTCTTAAACTCTAAATATGTTTTGAAATTTTATTGAAAATTTGTGTTCACTAAAATTCATCTTAATTAAAAAAAAGGAAAATAAATAATTTTTTTAAAATTGAATAATTTTTTTGTTTTAATTTTTTTTTTCTAAAACTCTTAATTGTTCGAACTCATGGTAAATACTGGAATAAATGGGTTTGTAAAGGGTCAATCTACCACTAGGCCACCTTTCTTCGATGGAAATAATTATGCATGGTGGAAGACTAGGATGAGAATTTACCTGTTATCCATTGTTTATAATTTGTGGGAAATAGTTTCCAAGGGTCCTGTTGTCCCAACTAAATCTGTTGCAAATCAAGAAGTTCTCAAAAATGAAAATGAGTTAAATAAAGATGATAAAAAGAAAGTGTCTATTAATTTT
Organism: Trichosanthes cucumerina; assembly: GCA_036507285.1. Taxonomy (NCBI): domain Eukaryota; kingdom Viridiplantae; phylum Streptophyta; class Magnoliopsida; order Cucurbitales; family Cucurbitaceae; genus Trichosanthes; species Trichosanthes cucumerina. The sequence goes on along the minus strand of JAYKKG010000023.1, from coordinate 28,673 downwards.
AGAACTATGAACTTTCTGTTTTGTGTCTTATGTCCTTCAATCGAGTCTCTACATGTAACTCTGCTGAATAAATTTGGGATATGCTCGACTCATGAAGGAACGAATGAAGTAAAAGAATAAAAAATTAGGATGTTAGTCCATAATTACGAATTATTTAGAATGGATGCAAATGAGTCTATTTCTGAAATGTTTACTCGATTTACTAATATCGTAAATGCCTTGAAAGGATTAGGAAACACTTACTCTACCTCTGAGAATGTCATAAAGATCCTCAGGTCATTGCCCAAAAGTTGGGAAGCTAAAGTCACGACGATTCAAGAAGCCAAAGACCTCTCAACCTTTAGAGGAGCTCATTAGGTCTCTCATGACACATGAGATAATCATGAAGGGCAACATGGAGGATGACATAAAGAAGAAGAAGAACCTAGCATTAAAGTCTACTCAAGCTCAAGACGGTTCTGAAAGTGAGAATGAATTGAATGACGATGAATATGCGTATCTAGCCAAAAAATTCAAGAGGTTTTTTAAAAACAAAAATTTCTCGAAGAAAAGTAACAGTCAATAGGGAAAGGGAGAAAAGAGCAATAGGGACGCAATTATATGCTTTGAATGTAAGAAGCCTGGACACGTGAAGTGGGATTGTCCACAAAGGAAGTCATCTTTGAAGAAGAGCAAGAAGGCCATGAAAACCACTTGGGATGAAATCCTAATCCTAGTTTAAATAGGCACCAAAACTCCTAATCCTTTTTAGAATAGGAAATCCTAATCCTCTTTAGAAAAAAAAATCTTAATCCTTTTTTTTAAAACAGAAATCCTAATTCTTTTTAGACTTTGAAACACCCTTTCCTAAAAATCCCTAGATTCCTAATCCTGATCCGAATATCTAAAGATTCAAATTTAAAACAAATATAAATTAAAGCACCTAATTTTACGGGGTGTTACAGCTTGCTTCATCAGTTGCACCATTTGCATGGATACAACTTCGAATACACCGAAAGTTGAAGACACTCAAGAAATGACTCCAAGGGTGGTTGAAACTCAAGAAATGACTCCAAGGGAGGTTGTATATGAGCAACCTGTAGTGGTAAGTATAATTTAAGCATATTTTTTCATGATATAATATTTATTTTATATGTTGACGATTTCATTTTATTTTTTTGAAGGGTACATCTTGTAAGTTAGCAATAGGCTCGACTTCCAACCTTATTGCAGTGGCCACCATGGTCGAGAGTGATGAGAAAGAAAAAGTAAATGAAGTGCTTTTAGGGAAAGACAATGTGAAGGTATTTATTGATGTCATACAAGTTGAAAAAGGTAATCTTTGTATTCATTTTCCGATGAAAGGGAACATGGAGACGAGTCTTTACCAAGCTCAGAGTTGTTTCGTTGCTTGGCCTCGCAATCTTGTTATTATTTCTAAAAATGACAAGGTACGTATGATTCTAAATAAAATTGTTTAAATCTAGTTATGTATAATGCACATTCAATTTTAATTATTATATTGCGTTCTTTATAGGATTCTAAATAAAAAGAACAAACTAAACATAGTTTTCCAAGTCATATGGTTGTCTTTTCATGCATCAAGATTCTTTATCGATATGCTGAAAAATATGGTAAAGATGATCTAGTGGTTGTGCCCATAAGTGATAGAATATTTGGAAAAGAAGAAACTCTTTATCTTATGCCAGAAGATATCATGGAATTTTGTGCAATGGTAGAGATATCAAATACCTGCCATGTTAGTCTACATTGCGTAAGTAAATAAATTTTAATAATATTAAAAATCACTTATACATATTAAATTATATATAGTCTGATGTATCTGTGACAAAATGTGATGCAGGTTTCTTTGAAAATATTTTCAAGAGACATAAAGAATAAACATGTTTAGAGTATAAATTCGAATGACATTGCACCATGCTTTTGGTACTCTAGAAGATCGAGCAAGAAAAGTGACGCATGTTTTTTCGCAAGTGAAACCACGACAAATAGTACTGATTCCATATAATCATGGGTAAGAGTCTCAATAATTAACTTGATTAGATTCAGGACTACTTTATTTTGATAATAATAATTACATATATATTGGTTGGTTTTGATAAACGTCATTAGGTATTGTGCGTGGTGGATGTATTTGTGAATAATGCTTATCTTTTTTATTCCCTATATCCTATCATGACAGATGACCTCCAAAACATTGTGAATACGTAAGTTTGTTTAATATTGAAACTTCATTTAATATGTAATTTTTTATAGTTCGTAAAACATTGAATTTTCTACATTTTTCAATCATCTTTAGGGCAATGAGAATTTGCCCGGCCCAAAGTACTATTCGTGTAGCACCCCTAAAAATTACAACCATTCTACTTGAGATGCTACTCCAAGTTACACTACTCGCGCCAAAATTTCGGCAGCATAACGGCGCAAGTACTATTCCAAAAATTTTCCTATCACGTGAACAAGAAAAACTTCCAAAGAAAGTTCTCACGAGGGTAACCAACCTCCACCATGTTAGCTTTAAGGCTTCAATCAAACTAAATATTTTAATGATAACAAACTTAAATTTTTGTACTAATCTTTTTAGTATTTCAAAGGATCTATCTTGTAGAGCTCAAGAGATGAGCACAAGGAAATTTGAATCACTCAAATCGGTGCTCAAACGAAAGAGATATGAGCAAAAGAAATTTGAAAAGGGAAACTAATAAGGCAGTGACACGTGACACTGTGCTGACGTGGCGGTGACTGATGTGGCGATGATGTGGTGATTGACGTGGCAAATGACGTGGTACTCCAACGGTCGAATAAGATGACGTGGCGTTGGCATGGCACTCTAACCGTCAAATTTGTTGACATGGCGATGACGGATCAACTGACGTGACATCTAACGATTATATTTTGATGACATGGCACATAACGACTAAATTTTGATGACGTGACATACGTGGACGAATAAAAAGCGTACATGTGGTGAGAAGCGGTCAAAAATTCAAAATTTTGAAATTCAAATGAATTAAACAAAAAAAAAAGAAAAGAATGTCACACATGGATATTTTGGAGAAGAATCTTTTCTCCTCTCCTTTCTCAAATTATGGACTTTAACCTTTCCAAAATTCAAGCATTCAATCTCAACCATCCATCCTTTTTGACCTAAATCCAATGGCTTATCTTCAATTTTTTCAAAATCAGTTTTAACCGTAAAAACATCATCTTTCTTATACTTTTTGAAAATTTTCCAGCAACCAAAAAGCCATAAAAAAGTCTCCAAAAACGCTCTATTCTTCAAGAATTCTCACCATACTCTAAACCGGCAAATCCTGCAATTGTTATGAGAATTTTCGAATTGAAGTGTGATCCGAAATTTGTGTAATCTTGCTTTTTTGAAGCAATCTTTTCTTTTGTTCTATTTCTTTCTTTTGGGAATATTGTATTAAGGTGTGGGTACACCTTGGGTTGTGTGAAAATTCAATTGGTTTAATCCTGAACCTGAAAAAGGATTTGTGTTGCTTTTTAACCGTGGAAAAAGAGGGTCATGACGATTTGGTTCTCACCCGCAAGAGGATCGAATTTAGTGAAATACCCAAGAGGAGCTTGAAGAGTGGAGTAGGCAATTTGTCGAACCACTATAAAATTTTCTGTCCTCTTTTCCCTTAACTTTTTAATTTCTGCACTTTACTTTCTGCTCTAGCATTTTTTTTAGATTGCATGGCTTAGGATTTGATTCTTTGAATTGTTTTGTCTGCAATCTTTCTATCATTGAATTAGTTTTTTTTTTTAAGTTTATTGTATTAAAATTGATTGAGTGCAAAATTTCTCATTGTGTGAAAAAGTGACTAAAAAGTGTTGAAATTAAATTTTTAATAAATCAAAAGTTGGTAGACAACCCTATTCATCCTCTCTTGTGTTGCCATACGGTCCTACAATTGGTATCATAACAGTAGCTCGTTTTTTTATATCGGTATGGTATTTTAATTTTTTTAAACTAGTTTTTTTATTTTTTTAAATATGGTTTTTTTAAATTAAAGAAAAAGTTGATTTTTGAGTTTTTAAAAGGATTCGCTCACTAGAAAATTCTTTCCTTAAAACTTTTTTCATGAAAATTGACTCCTAAAATTCAATTATTTTTATTGTTTCTTAAACTCTAAATAAGCTTTAAAATTTTATTTAAATTTTGTCTTCACTAAAATTCATCTTAATTAAAAAAAAAGAAAATAAATATTTTTTTAAAATTGAATAATTTTTTTGTTTTAATGTTTTTTCTAAAACTCTTAATTGTTCGAGCTTATGGCAAATACTGAAATAAATGGGTTTGTAGAGGGTTAATCTACCACTAGGCCACCTTTCTTTGATGGAAATAATTATGCATGGTGGAAGACTAGGATGAGAATTTACCTGTTATCCATTGATTTTAATTTGTGGGAAATAGTTTCCAAGGGTCCTGTTGTCCCAACTAAATCTATTGCAAATCAAGAAGTGCCCAAAAATGAAAAAGAGTTAAATGAAGATGATAAAAAGAAAGTGTCTATTAATTTTAGAACTATGAACTGTCTATTTTGTGTCTTATGTCCTGATGAGTTCAATCGAGTCTCTGCATGTAACTCTGCTAAAGAAATTTGGGATATGCTCGAAGTAATTCATGAAGGAACGAATGAAGTAAAAGAATAAAAAATTAGCATGTTAGTCCATAATTACGAATTATTTAGAATGGATGCAAATGAGTCTGCTGCTTCAAATGTTTACTCGATTTACTAATATCAGAAATGCCTTGAAAGGATTAGGAAACACTTACTCTACCTCTGAGAATGTCAGGAAGATCCTCAAGTTATTGCCCAAAAGTTGGGAAGCTAAAGTCACGACGATTCAAGAAGCCAAAGATCTCTCAACACTTCCTTTAGAGGAGCTTATTGGGCCTCTCATGAAACATGAGATAATCATGAAGGGCAACATGGTGGATGACGTAAAGAAGAAAAAGAATCTAGCTCAAGACGGTTCTGAAAGTGAGAATGAATTGAATGATGTTGAATATGCGTGATCCGCCAAAAATTCAAGAGGTTTTTTTAAAAAACAAAAATTTCTCCAAGAAAAGTAACAGTCAAGAGGGAAAGGGAGAAAAAAGCAATAGGGACGCAATTATATGCTTTGAATGTAAGAAGCCAAGTGGGATTGCCCACAAAGGAAGTCATCTTTGAAGAAGAGCAAGAAGGCCATGAAAGCCACTTGGATGAAAGCGACGAGAGTGAATCTGAAAGTGAAGGAGAAGTAGCCAACCTCAGTTTTATGGCATTCGAAGACGACGATGACGATGACAATGAGTTAATTCCTGAAAATCTTTCCTTTGATAAACTTGTAGAAGTCTTTAATGAAATTAAAAATGAATTTAAAAAATTAGGTTGCAAATACATGTCTCTTGGAAAGAAAAATACTAAAATAACTCACGAAAATAATAACCTATCAATTGAGCTAGAAAATATGAAATAAGAAAATAAGACTTTAAGAAAAGACCTTGATATGTCTAAATCAGATTTGCATGTGTTAAAAGATGAATATAAAATACTAGAAAATATAAAAGAAGAGAATGAGAAATTAAGAAAAGATCTTCACTTGTCTGAATCAAATTGGCATACTCTAAAAGAAGAATATAAAATATTAGAAATTAAAAATGAAGATTTATCTTCTATCCTAGTAAAATTTACTAATGGGAAGAAAAAATCTAGACATTATAATGGGTAAACAACAAGGAATTTTCGATAAAAGAGGCATAAGTTACAAAACTCATCAAACGCAAAAGAAATTTGAAAATTATTTTGTGAAAGAAAGTATCATGTCATCTACTGTTTGTCATGCATGTGGAAAACATGGCCACAAAGCCTAGGAATGTAATTTAAGGAAATCCAACGTTATAAATGAAAATAAAAATAGATGGATTCCTAAGATTTTATTGACTAACCTCCAAGGACCCAAACAAATTTGGGTACCTAAGATTATATCTTGAGAATAAATTTCTTTCAGGTATGTTTGAGATTAATAAAGAACAAGTGGTACTTAGGCAATGGGTGTTCAAAACACATGACTGGGGACCACACAAAATTTGCATAACAAGAAAAGAAAGATGGGTGTCAAACACCTTATTATATGAATCATATTCACATAACGTGGAGAAATTGGATTTAATTAAATCCAATTTCATCTCTTAAAAATTCTACCATTAGTTATGTCATAATTCCATAATTAGACACAATTAAGTTCAATATGAATCATATTCACATTGAACTATATAATATATCAATCATATCACATATAATTGATATAATTCCTAAATTGAACTTGAACATTTCAACTTCCAAAACTTTATACCCCCTATTAATTCCATGTTGAGCCAACCGAGTGACCTAATGGACCTACAGATCATGATCTCCAACGATACGAGATTGACTAATCAAACTCATTGATCCCGTCAATCAACATTCGTTAACTACGAGTCACTCCACTAAAGACTCGTAGCTGCACTCTACTCACCGCAGGACAAGTTGTGTGCATTGATTTAACTAATGCCCGTGAATCAACCCTTCATAGTCGTTCGTAGTTACAGTTGGGTGCAAATTACAGTTTTACCCCTATGACTACTTCTTGCACCTTAAGCACCACCGATCCTCTAATGAACAACAAGTTTATGGTTCGACCATAAACATTATCCCTCTTGGGCCAGCAAGAGGGAGGGCCCCGTTGTTCAAGACCTAGATTCAACTCTTAAGGGAACAACCTATCTAGTTATCCTAGAACGGGAACGAGTGAATTCCTTCTTGTGAAGTTGAGTCCCCACTCCCTACAAGATTTCATCCCTAAGAAATTAGGCATATTGAGTCGGCAACTCTAGCCACTCTCATCCGTACTAGTCAAAGGACAATCCACGGCAGAGAGGAGTTCGCAACTCGCTCAGGATTCAGGTTGAATCAATATTGGTCATCGTTTGAATTATCAGCCCTAACCTATCAACGGTGTTACTGGATTGATCTAACAATTCTTGGTCCAGTCTTGTACAAACTCTTTGCACAGGATGCCCCCAATCGCATGTCAACTACAAGAACGAGTTGGATCACCTCGTTTGTATCAAATACAAAGGGGGACGCATCCATAGTGTTAACAGGATGTAGTTCCCAACCTAATCCATCTACTATAGACCATTCGAGTCACATTCTAAATGTGACCCTGGAGTTTAGTTTATTGGATTTAAGTTTGTAATTGCGAGAATACAAGTTTGAAGGAAAAAGAACAATTTTATTCATTTCCTCAAATAATTACAAATACACGAGTTTAGGGCATAAATCCCAACATATATATGGTGAGAAGCGGTAGAAAATTCAAAATTTTGAAATTCAAATGAATTAAACAAAAATAAAATGGAAAGAATGTCACACATGGATACTTTCGAGAAGAATCTTTTCTCCTCTCTCCTCTCCAATTATGGACTTTAACCTTTCCAAAATTCAACCATTCAATCTTAACCATCCATCCTTTTTGACCTAAATCCAATGATCTATCTTCAATTTGTTCAAAATCATTTTTAACCCTAAAAACATCATCTTTCTTATACTTTTTGAAAATTTTCCAGCAACCAAAAACACAATTAAAAAGTCTCCAAAAAGGTTCTAATCTTCAAGAATTCTCACCATCCTCTAAACCGGCAAATCCTACAATTGTTGTGAAAATTTTGAAATTGAAGCGTGATCCGAAATTTGTGTAATCTTTCTTTTTTGAAACAATCTTTTCTTCTGCTCAATTTTCTTTCTTTTGGGAATATTGTATTAAGGTGTGGGTACACCTTGGGTTGTGTGAAAATTCAATTGATTTAATCCTGAACCAGAAAAAAGATTTGGGTTTCTCTTTAGCCTAAGAAAAAGAGGGTCGTGATGGTTTGGTTCTCACCCGCAAGAGGATCGAATTTAGTGAAATACCTAAGAGAAGCTTGGGGAGTGGAGTAGGCAATTTTCCGAACCACTATAAAATTTGTGGTGTCCTCTTTTTCCTTAACTTTTTAATTTCTGCACTTTACTTTCTACTCTAACATTTTTTTTAGATTACATGATTTAGGATTTGCTTTTTTGAATTGTTTTATCTGCAATCTTTCTATTATTGAATTAGTTTTTTTTAAGTTTGTTGTATTAAAATTGATTTAGTGCAAATTTCTTAAATTTCTCATTGTGTGAAAAAGTGCCTAAAAAGTGTTGAAATTATTTTTTAAATAAATCAAAAAGTTGGAGACAACCTTATTCACCCCTCTCTAGTGTTGTCATACGGTCCTACACACCAAACTACAATAATCACACAGGATGGGCTCCAATTCCCCGGAGATCACAGTACTACACAAGTTACTCAAAACATGATTTCTACGTGGGATGTCAAATAGCACGTGCATTCTTAAACAGAACATAAATTCTTAGCAAGAACTACTGAATAAAGACACATGCAAAGTTTAACTTCCGAGACCAACACAACAACGAAGATACAAGATAGATAAAGAGCGCAATAAGCATAAAGAGCCAAACAATTCACTTAACAAAAAAAAAAAAAAATCCTATCTAAGCCTATCAAGTCCTTCCATAGCCTTGCAGGGTCCTCGCCCACTCTGGTCATCTCGGTGTTTCGCCTTACCTGCAATCAAAACACACAAAATGAGGGGTGAGTATAAAATACTCAGTAAGTAGCTCACTTTGTCCAAAGTAAAACAGTACAAAAAGGGTAAAGCCTTAGACCTAGCTAACACACCACACGTACTCCATCCTATAGACTTCAACCTTCACCCTGAAACTTGCTCAAAATCTATCCCTGCCATACCCTTGGCTTCTGGACTAAGTTGGCATCAATAGCGGTGCTCCCACCCACTAGCTCACGACCATAGGGCTCTTCCAAGCCTCATCTAGGGTGAAGGAACATGTCCAACCCCTCTGCAACTCTGGGAATCACTCCTCGAGCCTTAATACAGGATGAGGAACGTATCCAATGTCCTATGTATCTCGGGAATCACTCCTTGAACCACGAACTAGGGCAAGGAACGTATCCACTACCCCCTTTGGGAATCACTCCCCGAGCCACTCAACTAGATGGAGGACAAACCCCACATCCCATGTCAAACTCGCCAACCTAGAGTCTCAACCTACTAAGGGTTACATAGGGACCTTGGCTTACTAAATGACCAGTTGTGTTAACTATGTCTTTTAAGCTACACAATGCCTCCCCGGGTTATCACGGAGCTAAGCACATAGCTGCACAAGCCTCTACTTGAGGGTACATACAACAACATTCATCATGCTCAGTACTTTACCACGAGTTCAACATCATACATCACAGGCAACTTCAAGCTTAGGCTTGTGAGAATAAACAAGCAACAACATATACTTTTACAGAGTCCATAACAAACCACTTCTACGATCCGGACATTCAATCACCATGATCACAAACAGACAAATGCTACGGAATCCCTAGCATGCAAATGTAGTGTCATCCCTAAGCCCTACACTTACGGGTGAGATAGTCCAACGACTACTTACCTCTATTAGAACGCGGTGACTAGTTTTTCCCTTCTAAAACCAAATTCGAGCTCGCTGCGCACACTAAGGGGACCTTTGATTGAAGCGAAACTATACATACAGGAAGAAATTGCTTAAAACCTACCTCCAAAAACCAAACCAAAAACAAAACAACACAAGTAAGGAGTTAATGCTTACCAGAACAAGTGAGGACCTCTAGGAGACAGGGTACTTGTTGCTTCAGACAACAACTCTTCCAAATCTTTCGGTCCACAGCCCTGTCCAAACCAAAACAGACGACCAGAACGGAAGATGAGAAAAATAGAGAGGGAGAGACAGAGACAGAGGGAGGCCGAGAGATATAGAAAAAGGGCCGAGAGTGATAGAGAGGAGCCGAAAAAGAGAGCGTGAGTCGAAGAGATAGAGAGAGCCGAGAGACTAAGAGTACCGAGGGGATTGAACAGAGCGATTTGGATAGAGGGGGAGATTGGCGTCGTCTCCGGTGGAGAGAGAGAGCAGCGTAAAGAGAGAAATAGAGAGCTTGGTGAGGAGAGAGGGAGACGGTTTCTCGAGAGAGAGAGAGAGAGATCGGGAGAATGAGAGAGAGATACTGAGGAAGAGCGAGAGAACGACTGAGGGAAAGGGTCATCGAAGGCAAAAGAAGAAGGGTGAAACGACGTGCACGGCCGAGAAATGGCGGCACTGCTTCACTTCAAAGCAAGACACCTAAGAGGGGGAGGGCAAACCCCTCCCCGATTCCTTTTTCGTTCTTTTTTTCTTCTTTTTTATTTTTTTTTAAAGCAAATGAGAAAAAGAAAGGGTTGGGCCTCACAATTCGAGTATAAAGAAAAATCAATATCGTTAATTGAATACCTGTAAAGGTAAGTTAAATGAGTTATATCAATTATTTTCATATGCTTTCTACTATTTTTAATGTTATTATTTTATTTATTTGTTTTGTAGTGTCCACGCCAACAAGGTAGTTGATAACATACAAAATGTGCTATCCTTAGGCTTGTATTTTGCTAGTTTTTATAATAATTTCAGGGCATTTACGTGTATAAATCATCCAATTTCAAGTTAAGAGTTTTTACTGATCAAATGAAGATATTTTTGGAGTATTTGGGTTCAATTCAAGGCTTTTGGAGCTAAAAATGACATCAAGTGGAAGGAGAAGGCCCAAATCAAGTATTTTGACCCGAGAGCGTTGCAGGGCGTTACAACGCCATTTTGGGCGTTGCAACGCCATATGCGCGGACGTTTGGCATAGAAAGGTTGTGAAGATGGCATTGCAATGCTGCTTTGCAGCGTTGCAACGCCGAATCGATAAGAAGGCCCGCGTTAGGGTAACGGTGTTGTAACGCTGCCCTTAACGATGCAACGCCGCAAACATTTTCCTTATTTGTTTACCGCCTAGGGTACGACGTTGCAACACAACCCCTAACGTTGCAACGTCGTGCCGATTTTTAGTATATATATAACATATTGTACCCATTGCAAAGGGAACCAAATTTGATAGATTTTTTGACCTAATTTCGACATACACACTCTAAAAGGAGAAGAAGAGCGTTCCTTGGGGGCCAAACACGTGAGTGGAGACCCAAGATCATGATGGGAGCTCGGGAATGAGGGATCGACATCGACACCTACGAGTTTTATTTCTCATTCTTTTAGTTTGCAGCTTAGTTTTATAGACTCTTCTATGGGATTGACATTTTTTATGATGATTATGAGTAACTAATTTCCATAGTTAGAGGCTTGTTATGAACTTGTTTTAGTTGTTGTATTGAACTTATTTTTGTGTTGCTTTATTTTTGGTAATTCTTCCATAAGTGCTTGCTTTTCTTTGGACAAGTTTAGCATGATTTGTTGGTTTAAGTTGATTTCGAAAGAATAGACTTAGATTAGAGCATAGTTGCAAAAACCCTTAGTAAATATGGGCACGAAAGTGGCTTGGGTTCTTTGGGAAACGTTTTCAGAAGTAGCTTAATGCAATGCATGCTTTTAAAATTCATAAGGTACCTTTAGGATTTATTGTTATGCATGAGAATCATTTGAGCTCGAGAGAGTTCTTTTGAATGTCTTTAACTTTTTGTTTATAATCTCACAACCATAGTTAATTGCATGTGTTAATTAAGGAATTAACTTGTGAAATCAATCCCCCTAACAATTCTATCTTATTCGTGTCTCCACTTGTATATTTACTTTTCTATTTTTATTTTCACCTTTATTCCAATTTTTGTTGCTTTAGATAAAATTAAGAATTAGTATCTTAGTAATTTATTGATCTAGAAAACCATTCCTGAGGACGATACTCTGAACTCAAATCACTATATTAAAACTTGACTCGTACACTTGCAGTATTGTATTATTATTTTACGCAACAGTAGTGTGGAATGTGGATATTATGTTTTGAGATTCAACCGAGAGATTCTTCATAATCTAGATGCTCCTCTTAAAAGTCTCTCGTATGTAACACACCTCTATCCTTATTTTAAATTCTTGATATATACATTGTACTTTTTCAAATATAATTACAATAGTTTATTAATTATATTTTTTTTTTGTTTTCATGTAGTTCAATACTAAGAAGGCTTTTACACAAGCACAAATAGACGAGTTATGAGCTGAATGGGCAAATTATGTTTCAAATTTCATTGTTGAGTGTTGTGTATACTTGGTTACTGCTTATCACATGTGATAAATTTTAGAAATTTGATAGTTTTATAGGCACTTTTTGTAAATCAATAATTAACTTTGTTGGTTACGACAATTGTTTAGCTAAACAAATCTGTTACGGGGGAGTTTTAGTTATATTTAGTGATGAGCTGAAATATATAATAGATCTAGTTTCTGTGAAAACAAATTTGTGCATTGTTTTCGACTGAATTAAATGAAATATAATTGTTTGTTTCTCGTATATTTCTTTGATTTATGTTTTTGTTTTTTATTAAACGAAATTAATAATTATGTTTGGGAGCTGAGAATTATTGGAAAGCATTGCTACAAAAATTTATTGTAGGTTTCGAGTTCCAATTATATACAAATAAATATATTTCTGGTGGTATAAGAATCAATGTCGGTTTAAACTTGACATGATATATTCCAATAATAACGGTTATGAATTGACACTAAAATAAACTGACATTGTAGCATTAATATTAGATGAAGATACAATGTTGGTTTCAGACCGTCATCGATACCCTTATAGATGTTGGTTCATAGCTGACATCGTATGTGTACCTCGAATCAAATTTCGATGTCAGTTTCTAATCAACATCGTTGCAAAGCAACATCGTATAGGTACGATATCACTGGGGTTGATGGAAGTTTCTAACCGACATTGTTGAAAAATCGACATTGTATGTGTAAGATGTCACTGGATTTGATGTCGATTTTAAACCGACATAGTAGCAAACCGACATCATATGGGCAATATGTCACTAGGTTTGATATCGGTTTAAAATCGACATCGTATCAAACCGACATCGTATGTGTAAGATGTCATTTGGTTTAAAGTCGGTTATAAACTGATACCGTAGCCAACTGACATCGTATGGGGAAGATGTTGGTTCACTACAATGTCGGTTTAAAACTGACATCGTACCCATAGGTTGACACCTGGAAAGATGTTAGTTGACACAACAAATATTATATGGGTTCCATGTGAGTGCAAAACTAACATGGAAGCCCAGATTTGTTGTAGTGTATATTACTGACATTCTTTATTTAGGTATATAAATGAAATGAAAATGTTAATATTCAATATATCAATGGTATATCACAAATAATTATTTATGCTTGGTAGTGATTTATATTGATGTATCATGTTTGTGTGATACATCAAGAATAGTGATAGAAATAGTGATATACTTAATGTTAGTAACTTGGATATGATAGTGTTCATTTCACTGATTGTTGATATACTCAAGGTTAGGTATATAAGTGAAATAAAAATATCTAAAATGAAGTATATCAGTAATATACCAAGATGCAAAATATCTCTAATATGATATGAATATATAAAAAGTATATCATTTAACTTATATTACTAAAAAAAAGTGTATCCATAGTATATCAATAATGTACTACTAATGCATTTTGTTTTGGATATATAGGGTGTAACGCCCCTACTTTTATAACATCAATTCCTAGGGACATTACTACTCATGCATGCATTCGAGGCCTTAACTGACTTTAAAATAAGTAAAAGTTGATAAATAAAAATCAATTTAATTTTGGGATCCCATAGAAATACAAAACGCTTACAAGAAACATAATTAAGTTCGGCCTCTAGTTTTAAAACTCTATACTACATAAGCGGAAGACAATAATCATTTACAATTCTTTCTAAATCATGGATGCGGAATTCATGACTCGGTTCCCATGGCTTCTGTAGCGCATCCATACCGCTCGCCTGGTATGCTCTCGACTCTACCTGAAAACATTTTAAAACAAAGAAAACACAACAAAGGTAGAGGGATGAGTATTATAAAATACCCAGTAAGTGGGGGTCGGGAAATGCAAACACGCGCATATGATTTTCCTTGAAATCCGACCTTTAACATGACTATTGTTCGTGACTTTTAAAAATCATAAAACTTTCTGTAATGGGACCTAAATCTTTCTTTCATAAAATCATGACTTTTCTCTTTGGCTATGCGTGGTCAATTGAGTCTACCTGAGTCTTTTCATTTTGAGTCCTCACAGCACTCTCGTAGGTTTGAGTCCCTCACAGCACTCCTGTAGGTTTGAGTCCCTCACAGACTCTCTGTAATATTGAGTCCCTCACGCACTCCTGTAATAATGAGTCCTCACAGACTCCTCGTAATAATGAGTCCCCACTGCACTCCTCGTAATATTGAGTCCCTCACGCACTCTGTAATAATGACCCATAGAGTCTCTAATGCATGTTTTACCATGCATAAGTCCTCGTGAGACCAATTGCCACAAACCTTACATGACATGTTCATATACATACAATATGCATGAGGTCCCATCCTTTAAATTCATATACATATACATTCCGAATAATGCAACAATCACATAAACTTAAGATCATGACATGACTTTCATAATTTTAACTAGAGTCAATCAATCATCGCAATAAGTACGTTTATTATTTAAGGTGCATAACTAGCACAATAACATAATCAAAAATCTCAATATACAAAAATATACATAGTCATGTCAAGATTCGCTTTTAAATTCCTTGAAATCATTTCACTGGTCCTCTCAAACCCTTAAATCATCAAGTTCCTTTCTAAACCTTTTGAAAATCATTCATTCGAGATTCTCAAACACCCTTTAAAATATTCGCTTTCTAAATTCAAGCCCTAAGCATGAGTTTTGGAAATTCACCTTTGAAATAAACCTCAATTTTCATCTTTTAAAACAAATACATATTTCAGAAATCGTATTCTCTTCCCTTTTAAGATCGTTTGTAGAAAATCCCTTACCTTAGCTCAAGCTCCTTACATTCCGCTTCTAACTCAAGGTTTCGCTTTAGTCGAGCTCGATAGTCGAATCCCCTAAATCAAATTCATCAATTCCTCAATTAAGTTACATAGTTAGAAACTTATTTTTCACATCCAATCAAAGGTAAGTCGAATTACTACTCACTGGAGGTCAAAACGAACTCGGGAATCAAAACAGTGGACCGAGCAGCTCCGACGAGCGCATGCGGCGGTTTGCTTTAGCGCGTGGAACATACCATCGAGATCCTCGTGGCCCGATCTATCCAAAACCGGTCCTGAAACTTTGAAAACCGATCGAAAACTCCCTCAAAAACCCGAACCAAAATCGAACCGCTAGCTTCAAGGGGCTTCAGCATGTGGAAGAATAGCTTCCGCGCGCGCAATCGCGTTCACGACCTGGCGGCGGATCTTCGCGTGAACCGGCGACGAGTCGGCCACCGACGAAGGCAGACGACGGCTTGAGAGGTCGCAGTTGGGCGGCTTCTTCACGGTCACTCTTGCAGCAGCACGTCCACAAGGAGGGCAGCAGCGGCTAGCGACGGGTCGGCTCGGCGGCTGAAGGTCGATGGCTCGTGCAGCAACCAAACGACGACGGTGGCTCGCTCCGACGGACGTTTGGCAGCGCCTCACCACGGCCGACTCGAATCTTGCGGATCTGCTTTCGACGGCGGGGGGACGAACACGCCGAGCTTGAAGTCGTGTGAACTCGCCGGCAAAGCACGCGCGTTCACCGTGTGTCCAACGGCGGGGCAAGGGCGGCTCGGTTTGAACTCGCGGCGGCAACCACCACCAATCGAATCCGGAAGGAGGAGGTGGAGGAGGAACGGCACCGCCCTCCTCGATTTGTCGTGAAGATGAACCAAGGAAATGGTGGCCCTCGGTTTGCGTGCGTGTGGAAAAGGAAGAAGGGGTCTCAAACCCTAAATTCTTTATTAACTAAATTACTGAAACCGCCTTTCTTTTACTAAAACCACAAGAGTGCCATTTAACTAAATTTATTATTCTAAAAGTGTCTTTAGTTGCACAAAATTCTTAATTTACAAATCATTTCAATAAATTACAAAGCTCTAAAGCCCACTTAATTTAAATTTCTAGTAACTTAATCCGAGTACAACCTAAGATGTATTTAAATAAAATTTCGGGGCGTTACAATCTTCCCTCCTTAAGAACTTTCGTCCTCGAAAGTTTTCAATCTTGTACTAAAACCGGATAGCCCTCTCGCACCTTCTCCACTCCTGATTCTGATGAGTCTTCGATCCTTGTGCAAGAATTAGCACTAGTCGCTCCTCAAGTATCACACCTTAGCGTGAACTTATTACCCAACGGTCTCATAACTTTGACTTGAGCTCAATCTCTTCACAGGAATTCTCCTACTAAAGCCTACGTAACTGATGCCCTTGACTCGGATTCTAAATTTGGAAGGTTCCAGATTCAAATTTCAAGATAACTCTGGATATTTAGCTCAGACTTTCTTCTCTAGTCCCTTAACTAAGCTATTTCCGTATTGTGATCCATTGGTGGAACGCTTTACTAAATCAATGTCTCTTTGGTTGATTCTCAAAACCCTCTTAATGCATACTCAGCATCAAGTTACTAGCATTTATTTCGAGGTATGACTTAATCGTTCATTCAATCATTGTTTCCATAAGTTTATCATCCTCCCGTGAGATGTGACTTCAATAAGGATGGAGTTAGTAACTTAATTCCACCGCTCAACACTCCCTACATTATTGGTTCTCGCTTACTCCCAACAACAATTTAGTACACGCTGTCTTTGATAATCTCACTCACGCACTTAACTAACTTTGAGCTTTCACACGCTTTCTAAGTTATGGTACGAGTAACACAAACTTAGGTCTCCTTTGGTTGTCGTGACTCATGGAAAGTTTCATAAAACTTTATCAATTTTATTACAAAAATGCTCCAAAAATTTCAAGAAGAAAGATAACGGCATAACTACAACCATGCCAAAATTTTCTCTAACACTGCTTGGTAGAAAATGCACTTCTAAAATCTGAAAACCAACCAATCATGCCTCCAAACTTCATTTCAGATTACTCAGGTGTCTGAAACACACAAAACACGAAATGTTAAACAACCAATTATAAGTGAAATCAATTTCTTTAATCAGAAACGCTGATCCTCCAAAGACACAAAATCTAACAATCAAAGTCACGACAACAACCCTAAACTAACTTTAAAAAGAATGTAATGAAATTCTCTTGACTTACCCTCGCTTAAGAGCCTAAACAATTATAGGTTATCGCATTAAGTGACAAAATTTTCATTGTAAGTTCTAGGATTAGAACGAGCCCTTTAAAGCAAGTTATTCAAGATATAACTCATACTCTATCTCTTTTAATCTTTCCTCGATCAGGTACACAACTAACAGTCCATTCATATCACTCCCTTAATATAACTCAACCGCTAACCACCTCGATGTTAAGCGATCTCGCGAAAAGGAATTTAGTCTTTTAAAACTCATTCTCCCTTTATCCTTCACTCCTTGAATATCCCGCTCAAGTAATCACTTGGATATAATGCAATTTTCTTCACACTAATAGGGTTGGATACCTTACAATGGCATCCACTACATTTCTTAACTTCTCCGACTCTTTTGTCATGAAACCCTAACGCTCAAACCTTGAATACGAATGCTTTATTTAACACCTCTAGACTTTGAACTTTTCAAGAATTACAATATTCTTTTGCTAATGTTCTACTCATGAACTCAATGCTTGTTTAAGGTTTCTTGAAAGACTTTCGCCCGTGGTGTCTACCTCTTTCCTTCCTTTGTCCAAACTACTCTTTTTTTTTTTATAACGCGCAAGTGAGTCTTATCTTGACAAAGATTCCTTTAAGCCTTACATCCCGAACTCTGACATTCCTTTCTAATATCACTCACCCGAGGTCACATACTCGTCTTTTCTTAGCTTGACAAATTTCCTTATGCTCATCTTTTGAAATCTACTTGAGCACTTAACTCCTTAGTGCCCTTTCGACTACTTCCATATCTCAGACTTACTCTTCCCTCCTTATGCCTAAAGCAATCCTTCCGAATTGTCATTTCGCCCTTCTTATGCTTGG
Source organism: Trichosanthes cucumerina (assembly GCA_036507285.1). Classification (NCBI taxonomy): domain Eukaryota; kingdom Viridiplantae; phylum Streptophyta; class Magnoliopsida; order Cucurbitales; family Cucurbitaceae; genus Trichosanthes; species Trichosanthes cucumerina. The sequence continues at coordinate 10,588 of JAYKKG010000023.1, read as the reverse complement.
TTTAACTAGAACGCTCCGACAACTTTATCCCAACAATGATTTACCTTTTCTTGAGCACTAAATCCATCAAGCCTATAGACATTAGGGGCATTTAAGTAAAGTCTCTACAATCTTCATGATGTTCGTAGAGTGATTTGAAAGTTGTCTCGGAATATCTAATCCCCTCGGTTCATGACTTGGCGCTAACTTGACTCCAAAATCATCTTAAGGAACACTATGCTCCTCGTGACTGTGGAATAGGTCGCTCATTCAAAAAAAAATGAAGAGATTTATTCTTAGCAACAACCTGCCTTCCACTTCTCATCTCTTATGCACGAGCATAAGGATACACCTTTCTCCTTTACGCACTACAATCGATACCTCTTTATGGCGATAAACTACTATCAACTCTTATATAGAAGGTTATGCACCTATGACTTGAGTTCTTTTACTTTCTTGGAGCATTCTGTAAGGAGTATTAGAAATTATCAAGTACTCTCTACTTTTAATTCCATACTTAAGTCCTGCTCTTGTATTAGGGGTAACTTTAAAAGATAAAACCTTCCTTATCAAACACTAACGCATTGATCCTCATGTCCACTCTCCTTAAACTTGACTTTGTTCTTTTAGTAAGATTAAGGACTTTCTCAACTATCTCTGTACTAGTTTGCTCATAAGGTCAAATTCACTAAAACCTTTCTTAAGAAACCATCAACTCTGGCCTTTACTAAAGGAACCTTATAGGTTCATGTTTCTAATGGTCGTCTCACCACTACCACTAGACACTTAATCTAATTGTAAGGAGTTCCTTAGCTTGATCACTACATAACGAAGAGGAGATTCAAAGCACTTCCATCTACTAACCGAATCCTCTCCCTTAACCTCCGATTGGGGAAAAGAAACTTTACTACGCATAGTTCAAGGTTAACATCACATGTTATCTCTTTCAAGTTGTACGCATACATTTAGCCCAACAGGTAGAAATTAGTGGCAAGGTTCTTATACACATTCCACAAGCTTGAATACACAAGTGATCATATGAAAGTCAATTCGTGCACAAGTTTCTGGAGTCCGACAATCAATTCTCTTGTGTTCTCAAACTAAAACTCTAACTCCTTACTTTTCTTCTTTATACTTGACTTCATTAAGTCTATTTAGTTTATGGAATCGCTTTTGAAACTTCGTATCATGCCCACCTGCAGTAACACATTAATTGTGTATATCCTTGTGGCTCTCCTACCAGGGCAATGGTAAAAATAAAATCGAAGTGTTTCAAGTATTTTGAAAAAAAATACTAATTTTCATCTCAACATTAACAATCTATTTTTCCCTTTACATCTCAAGTCCATTTTCAAAACACTTTTGCTTTCTTTACTTTTCAACTCCTTAAATACTATAGTTATGTAATCACTTGAAGATGAAGGGGCTTTATTCAGGAACCAACAAAGTCGAAAACTCCAAAGTGGTACGTTTACTAAATCTCATACCTTTCTATCCAACTGATCTATCATGAATGAATGAGACCACTAACCTCTTACCGAACACATTCAAACTTTGAACTTCTCATGAGTAGTCTTAACTTTTATTATTGAAAACTATACTTAAGTAATCTAGTTTCTTAGCAACCTTTAACACTCTAACCTCTTAAGTCTTACTCTTTACTCCCTTGGTCAAAGCGGACCTTTTAATAATTCTCAACACGTGTTTTATGGCTATAAAACTTCATTTTTAGCGTAAACATTCTTAACTAAAACATTTTCCTTTCTATCATCAATAGTAGGGATCACATGTGTTCTCTTTCCTTTCGGCGTAAGATCACGTCAACTCTATGACATATACGCATATAGCTTCACATATAAGCATTTCATTTATGCATTTCCTTTTCATAGACATATAGTTTAGCTCATACATTCTCATTCTTTCTTAGTTTGGAAATTCATCAAACTCGATTTTTATATAAAAATATTTTCTCATAGAATACTAAATTCTCTTTTCATGGACAAATAAAACTTTTAGTTCAAGGCATACTGCGGTGTGACTGGAGTTGCTACTTAGCCATGGGATACTTGTTGCTTACTCTGTAAGCGAGTCTACAAGACCTATAACCTTGGGCTCGATACCAACCGTAACGCCCTACTTTTATAACATCAATTCCTAGGGACATTACTACTCATGCATGCATTCGAGGCCTTAATCGACTTTAAAATAAGTAAAAGTTGATAAATAAAAATCAATTTAATTTTGGGATCCCATAGAAATACAAAACGCTTACAAGAAACATAATTAAGTTCGGCCTCTAGTTTTAAAACTCTATACTACATAAGCGGAAGACAATAGTCATTTACAATTCTTTCTAAATCATGGATGCGAATTCATGACTCTTGGTTCCCATGGCTTCAGAAGCGCATCCATACCGCTCGCTGGTATGCTCTCGACTCTACCCAAAACATTTTAAAACAAAGAAAACACAACAAAGGTAGAGGGATGAGTATTATAAAATACCTGATGTAAGTGGGGGTCGGAAATGCAAACACACGATATGATTTTCCTTCAAATCCGACCTTTAACATGACTATTGTTCGTGACTTTTAAAAATCATAAAACTTTCTCAGAATGGGACCTAAATCTTTCTTTCATAAAATCATGACTTTTCTCTTTGGCTATGCGTGGTCAATTGAGTCTACCCAGTCTTTTCATTTTGAGTCCCTCATGCACTCTCAGAGGTTTGAGTCCTCACAGACTCCATGAGGTTTGAGTCCCCACAGCACTCGTAATATTGAGTCCTCACGCACTCCTGTAATAATGAGTCCTCACAGCACTTCGTAATAATGAGTCCCTCACAGCACTCAATATTGAGTCCCTCACAGACTCTCGTAATAATGACCCATAGAGTCTCTAATGCATGTTTTACCATGCATAAGTCCTCGAGAGACCAATTGCCACACTTTACATGACATGTTCATATACATACAATATGCATGAGGTCCCATCCTTTAAATTCATATACATATACATTCCTAATGATGCAACAATCACATAAACTTAAGATCATGACATGACTTTCATAATTTTAACTAGAGTCAATCAATCATCGCAATAAGTACGTTTATTATTTAAGGTGCATAACTAGCACAATAACATAACCAAAAATCTCAATATACAAAAATATACATAGTTTGTGTCAAGATTCGCTTTTAAATTCCTTGAAATCATTTCACTTTCTCGGTCCTCTCAAACCCTTAAATCATCAAGTTCCTTTCTAAACCTTTTGAAAATCATCATTCGAGATTCTCAAACACCCTTTAAAATATTCGCTTTCTAAATTCAAGCCCTAAGCATGAGTTTTGGAAATTCACCTTTTGAAATAAACCTCAATTTTCATCTTTTAAAACAAATACATATTTCAGAAATCGTATTCTCTTCCCTTTAAGATCGTTTGTAGAAAACCCTTACCTTAGCTCAAGCTCCTTACATTCCGCTTTCTAACTCAAGGTTTCGCTTAGTCGAGCTCGATAGTCGAATCCCCAAATCAAATTCATCAATTCCTCAATTAAGTTACATAGTTAGAAACTTATTTTTCACATCCAATCAAAGGTAAGTCGAATTACTACTCACTGAGGTCAAAACGAACTCGGGAATCAAAACAGGGACCGGAGCGCCTCCAAGAAGCGGCGCGCGCGTGGCCGGCCGCGGCGCATGCAAAGGTGGCGGCGGCGGCGCGCGCGGTTTGGCGCGTGGAACATACCATCGAGATCCTCGTGGCCCGATCTATCCAAAACCGGGTCCGAAACTTTGAAAATCGATCGAAAACTCCTCAAAACTCCGAACCAAAATCGAACCGCTTAGCTTCAAGGGCCGGTGCAGAAGAATAGCCGCCGCGCCAGAATCGCGTTTCACGACTGGCGGCGGATCTTCGCGTGAACCGGCGACGAGCTCGGCCACCGACGGCGCGCGCATTTACTTCGCTTGAGAGGTCGCATTGGCGGCTTCTTCACGGCCACTCTTGCAGCAAAGACGTCCACAAGGAGGGCGCAGCGCTAGCGACGGGTCGCCTCGGCGGTGAAGGTCGATTGCTCGTGGCAAAGAACCAAACGACGACGGTGGCTCGCTCCGACCAGACGTTTGGCGGCGGCTCACCACGGCCGACTCGAATCTTGCGATTTGTTTCGACGGCGGCGGGGAGACGAACACGCCGAGCTTGAAGTCGTGTGAACTCGCCGGCAGCAACGCTGCTCACCGGTGTCCAACGGCGGGTCATGGCTCGGTTTGAACTCGTGCAAAGAACCACCACCACCACGAATCCGGGAAGGAGGAGGGGAGGAGGAACGGCACCGGCCCCTCTGATTTGTCGTGAAGATGAACCAAGGAAATGGTGGCCCTCGGTTTATGCGTGCGTGTGGAAAAGGAAGAAGGGGTCTCAAACCCTAAATTCTTTATTAACTAAATTACTTAAACCGCTTCTTCTCTTTACTAAAACCACAAGAGTGCCATTTAACTAAATTTATTATTCTAAAAGTGTCTTTAGTTGCACAAAATTCTTAATTTACAAATCATTTCAATAAATTACAAAGCTCTAAAGCCCACTTAATTTAAATTTCTAGTAACTTAATCCGAGTACAACCTAAGATGTATTTAAATAAAATTTCTAGTATACATATAGGTAAAATTTGAATAATAAAAAATGAAAAATCAGATTCTTAAAAATTTTGTTATATTTGAAAATCTAAAACTTATGTCTAGATTTGTAAATATACTAATATTTTTTTGCCACTCATTACAATTTCCCTTTCTTTTATCATCACTTTTTTTCCTTAATATCTACTTCTAATGTTATTATAACCATAAAATATAACCATGAATGTTTAAATAATAGAATGAAAATATTATTCTCCTTATTTGTAGTTTAGTTTGAATGTGTGTGTATTTATATATATATATATATATATATATATATCAAGTTTTACTTGCCACTGTGTGTCGATGTGAAATATGCTTTTTGTGTTCATAATATTGTATAGTTGACAAAAATTAATCCTATAACTTTATAAGGATTTTTCGTTAGAAAAAAAAAATTAATAAAAGAGAAGGGAAGGAAAAAATGTAATGACCCTAATTTTTCAAACCTAAAACTCTTAGGGACGCATTACAAAGATTGTTACCACTAAACTTCGACAAAGATTATTACGACAATCGCTAAGACAAAATGTAAGTTTTTTCTGACCTATTTAAGACATAAAACACTCCAAAGGTTTATTAAAACACTCAATCTCTTCAAACGACAATCAACAATAGGTTGGGTCCCCAACAAATCAGAAAGTAATCAACTAAAGTGGAGTGCTCGACATAATCACAACTTTAACATTAAGTAACAAATAAATTCAAAAGAAAGGGAACAAACCTAACTCAAAGAAAATACAAATATGCAGCAAAATTTAGATAAGACAATTAAGAGACTACCTTCACTTTTAAAAGGAATAAGACCCTAAGCACCCTACGAGTCAATCAACAAGGAAACTTAATAACAAATAAAGTTCTGATCTATTAAGAATATGCAGCGGAAACGTAAAGTACTAGAACAACTACTATGAGCTAAAAGACACCAAAGTTCATCCTCATAGCCTCGTCAGATTGCCCATCGTCATCCGTCTCAAAGTTTAACTTTCATCTGCAAACAAAAACATAGAATGAAACGAGTGAGTATAAAAATACCCAGTAAGTAGTCCACTTACGTCCAAACCTATCTCAGCAAAACAACAAGACTCGTCTACTAAACTCTACTCAATCCCAAACAGGTCTCACATTTAGCACATTTCACCCTGAGCCCCCTGTGGTAATAACTCGAGCTCTACCTTCAGTCCTAGAACTTGATTGACGATGTTATGAGAGAAAGCAACTCTCACGCCGCAACACGCTGGCATAGAGTAGTGAAGTTCCGAACCAACACACCCTATGGGGAATCACCCTTAGGCCAACACGGGATAATGGAACGTAACCACTCCCTGACGGGGGCGTACCCCAGACTCACCTCAACCCTAGCATAGAGCCACGTATTCAACACGCTCTATGGAGATTTGCCTCTTAGCTTGCACGGGACAATGAAAAACAACCACTCCCTGAAATGGGGGTGTTGCATAAAATTTATATTGCAATACCGCAAGTGTACGAGTCAAGTTTTAGTATAGTGATTTAAGAGTTCCAAGTATTGTCCTCATGAATGAGTTTCTAGATTAATTAATTACCAAGATACTAATTCTCGATTTTAGCTAAAGTAACAAAACGTGATGGATAGTGAAAACAAAGATAGAAAATAAATGTACAACTGGAGACACGAATATGATAAAATTGGAGGAAATTGACTTCACAAGTTAAAACCTTATTTAACACATGCAATGAACTAAAATAATGAATTTATAAACAAGAAGTGAAAATACTCAAGAAAATCCCTCGATTCTTAGTGAGCCTCGCACACACGATAAATTCTAAAGTTTCCTTATGAATTTTAAAAGCATGCACAATATTAAGCAACTTTTTTATATGTTCCCCTTAGACTTCTAGGTTATTCTCATGCCAGACTTCTAAGAGTTTTGATAACTTTGTTCTAATCTAAGTTTCTTTCTCTCGAGTCCACCTAAACCAACAAGATCAAAAAATTGAAGAACGAATTTCCAAAAATAAATAACAAGACATTGTTCAATACATAAGCAAATAGGTCTTAAACATGCAAATCAAATCCTAGCTACAACGTTTAGTCACTCTAAATCAAAACAAAACCAAGCTAAAGTTATAGAAAACGTCTTTAAACGGTGTTACAATCTAAAAGAAAGAGAAAATAAACTTATGTGTCGATGTCGGTCCCTTGTCCCCGAACTCCCGTCACGATATCGAACCTCCATAAATGCTTTGGTTGCCAAGGAATGCTCTTCTTTCTCCTCTTAGAGAGTGTATTTCGAAATTAGGGTGCAAAGACTATCAAATTTGACTCCTTTTTCAAAGAAGAAAACATGTTCTATTTATAAGGCTTCTCGACACAAAATTGCAATGCAGTGCCCTATGCGCCAAGCATATAAGGAAACTATCGACGGCGTTGCAACGCAGAGGGCAGTGTTGCAACGCCGCTACCCTTACGCACGCCTATCTTATCGAAGTAGCGTTGTAACGCTGCAAGGTAGCATTGCAACGCTACCTGGACAAGCCTTCAAGCATTATAGCAGCATGGATGCCGTTGCAACGCTATGCAGGGCGTTGCAATGCCATCACCTCGGCTCAAATGGCTAGGTTTGTCCATTTTTCTTCCATTTGATGTTATTTTAAGCTCCAAAAAGCCCCAGTTTGATCCCGAGAGATCCAAAATGTCTCCAAATGTTCTGTTTAAGCTCTTTACCTGAAATTAAGTGTTTTAAACACATCAAACCTCTAAAATTAACATAAAACTAGTAATAATTAAGCCTTAGGAGAACACATTTTGTGTGCTATCAGGGGGCATACCCCAGATCACTACCGAAATATCGTTAATCCAGAGTTTTCGACTCGTTCAAGCATAACTCAGGGTTTAGTGAGTACTGGGTCCTGGGTTTTATAAGGTTACTAGTAGTTCTAACTAGGCATTCCTAATATCCTCGACCCATTCTCAAGGGTCCCAAATCCATCTAGGTTCTCACTCTAACCAAGCTTTAACTCAAATCAATCACATATTTGGAATGCTAGGCACAAACTCGAATAATCAACCCGCACCTCACATAATAAGATACATAGTCCATAAAAACATGATAAATACGATCAAACATGATTCATAGGCTTGGGATAACATATACATAATCATGCTAAGTCCAAAAGCTCATAAAAACATGTTACCCGAGTTTCAAAAATCTTTAAATAACTAAATTAAAGTCCAACAATAATAGCATATCTCAAGAATTCACAAACAAGCAATGTCGTAAACCTTACTCCTTCACTTAGGAGTTCAACGCTAATCCAAATGGCTACTCACTTGATGTTTGAAAAATCAGAAAAAGAGTGTGTGCTCCCAATCAACCACAATGGGGTCTAAAAAAAACTTAAGAAGTCGAAACTGATCGGGCTAGATCAACTCCGGAGAGCGGTGGTGGTCCGGCGGCGGCAACATGGTGGCAGTCCGGTGACTTTTCCCGTGGCGGTCCGACGACTTTCCAACGTCGATCCGACGACTTTTCGACAATGCCCGTGGCGGTCAAGGTTGCTTGAGACTTTTCGACTGGGTGGTCCAAATGAGATGAAGAATGTGGAGAAAAGAAGGAAAAGGAGAAGAAGAGAAGAGTTTTGAACTACACCTCTTAAGTTGCAATTACTCTAGTTTAAATAAACAACAAAACTCCGAATCTTTTTAGAACAAGAAATCGTAATCCTTTTTAGAAAAAGAAATCTTAAACCTTTTTAAAATAGAAATCCTAATCCTTTTTAGATTTTAAAACACATTTTCCTAAAAAAAATCTATTTAATGTATCTGATTTTACAGGGCGTTACAAAAAATTAGTCCGAAGCCCGACATTCTAATGTCGGATTTGAGTTTGTTCTCAATAAGCATTTTGTTTTTAAAACATAAATTATGTGTGAACATTTTCAATAGTATTGTTTGCTTTATGTCCTTTCCCTGACCCACACGGCCAGTTGTGGCCAGGAAAGAACATAAAAACATGATTGTGACATTGTTTTAAATGGCCACACAAATTCTTTCTCCTTTTGTAAGAGACAAAGATAATTATCTTTAATTTTGATGGAATAGGTCACACATTTCCCTTCTAGCTAGGTTTCTCTTATATATGCTTGTGGAACCCATAGGACATGTATGGGTTACTAGGGCTTGTTTAAGAGACTTTTTTTTTTTTTGAAGATTGTTTTATAAAGCTACGACGGACTCACTCTTTTAAACTTCGGTTGATTATTATGTATTCGAAATGACTCCTTAGTCATTCTTTTAACCAGAAGTGGCTTATAATCTTTTCCTGTTTAAGAAGATGTGTTTTTAAGACAACTAGCTAGCTAACCTTACGTATTTTTCCTACTAAATTTTGTTCTCAATCTCATTTTCGACGGTAATTTTCGTACAATAATGATGTTGTACAGTTGAAATAATCATTTAATATTTCTTTTGGACTTCGTAATTTCATTTTAGCTTAAAAATATAACATATTTAAATTAAGGATAATAGTTATTGAGAGATATAATTGCATAATAGAGTTAATCCATATGTAGATAGGTCATTGATTATCATTATTATTGTTTAATCAATACATAATTGTATGTATACAATGACTACAATTAATCAATGTACAATCCATAAGCACATGGTAGCTTTTTTTTTTTTTTAAAAAAATCACAAGTTAAACATACTTGAGTGAAAGCAAGAGTACTAAGTTGAATGACCACTTGAAAATTTTTTTGCATTACACCCTTTTAAAATACTAAAAATTAATATTAACAAAATTATAAACTAAGAAAGTAAATATAAAAATAGCAAAAAAAAATTACATTTATACTAGATTATATTAGATTTTTTTTTTTCGCTATAGTTTACACTCATATATAATTGCTTATCAAAATACAAAATCTAAATGACTGTTTAATTAAGTGAATGATATATAAGATAAAATCAAATCAAATCAAGATAAAATCTAATAAAATAAAATCTAATATAATCTAACATCTACTCTCAAACTCACAATCCTTTGTGAGTTTGTTAAATGATGTCGATACCGATTCAAATTCAAATATCAAAGCATAAGCAAATTTAGAGGTGTCAAAGCACATGCAGAGACAGAGGTGTCGAAGCACAGACATAGATAGAGCAAGAGGCAGATGTCGATGCCGAAACATACATAGAGAAAGCATTCGCAGGCAAAACATCATTTTTGTTAAATTAAAATGTGCATAATAAATTATATGATATTGTAAAATAATAATTATGAAAAATTTATAACACAAAGCATGTTCATAAATTAATTAATAATTAAAATTTAACCAAATATTTAATTGATAACTAGAACTAATTTTATGGTTTATAAATATATTATCAAATACATTTTGAACCATGGTTAAATTGGATCGAATTTCTAAATTTACTACAAAATACAAATATAAAAATACGAAAAACATGAACTCTGAGTTTGATTGAATTCTTTATTTTTAAATTTTTTGTTTTCCATTAAATCTTTTGTTTTCAGGACACTCATGTTATACATTAAAAACTATTGATAGAGAATTCAAATACATTAAAAATATAATAAAAGTAATCTCTTTTTATCATGTTATTCATTATTTTTTTTTAATTGTCGCCAAAAAAATATATTGTGATCAGTCCATTTACATTAGTTTTAAATATAGTAATTGTAGCTGCCAAAATGAGTATACGTTAATTGACGTGTATCCTCAATCAAAAGGAGTTTTAAATATAGTAATTGCAGCTGTCAAAATGAGTATGCGTTAATTGACGTGTATCTTCAATCAAAAGGTGTTGCTTAAATCTCTCTCCTCTCTCTTTCTTGAGCTAAAAAAAAAAAAAACTCCAGACGGTCTTCTAACCTCCTTCTTTCATGATTGAGATGTTCTCCCTCTATTTCATAGGCATAAATTTTGA